>KZ809477.1:22108-63042 GCA_000696205.2 Oncopeltus fasciatus
TATTATTATACATTTATAATACAGTGAAGTGGAATGAAGTAGCTGGGACAAGGTTTCAGCGAGGAACAGAAAAATGAAGTATTCCAAAATTGTTGGGTAAATATTTTATTATTGCCAACGTTTAACTTGTAACTATCATCATCAAGGCGATAGTTTTGTGTGAAAAGATCTCCGAGGGAGGTTTATGTTCACATCTCAGAGTGCAGAACTAAACTTTAGATAGATACATGTATATTATCACTGTATATTATTTGTTTTCGAAGTTAAACCTAAAGTAAATAAAATAATCTTTTTTTTTTTTGTTACGGTTAGAATTAAGAAAAAAAAAAATTATAGAACATAAAAACTGTAAAGACGAGATTTGTAATATTTATTATTTCAGTCGATTGCTGGAATGTACAAGATTGTAAACGTTCTAAGGAAATAAAAAAAACTTTTTCATTTTCAAAGAAAACTGTCAGAACACATAGTAAGTATCACATCATTTATAGACTTAGAATTAAATGCAAATAAGTGGAAAAATTAATGTTATAATTCTTGTGAAAATTAAATTTCTAATTACGGTTTTAATTAGTTTGAAGGAAACATATTTCTATGTATTATATGTTTACTGTCATATATATTTACTTAAGCCGCACAAGCCAAATGGGTTGTTGTAATTTAGAGTATTACATATTCTTACAGTGCGTTCAATGGGAATCATAGCATGCACCACTAATACATCACTAACCGCACATCGATAAGCACAACTAAGTTCTGAGTTTGGACCATTTAAATTTTTTTTTCCTATATTTTATTTAATTTATCAGCAAACAAATGTAATTTGAGTTTCATTGCACTAAATTAAAGAAATAATCATAGCATTGGAAATTTATTTTTATTTTTACTTGGTCTTTGAGGTAATCCCCTTCTCGTGTCAGTTTCATTTCGCTCAATTATGAATTCAACCATTCATAAAACTACTTTTTAATCAAAATGAAAATCAACAAGCCAAATTTTCGGACTGTAAAATTAAAATTATACGTTAAAATAAACTTACATTTGTAACTCCTAAAATATTTCTTTTCACTAAATTAAAATCCAAGTTAAGTTTTAATTTTTTAACTGAAAGTTACCAACGCTACACATGAAAATGTTTTTTACTCGCACAAAAAATTATAGGAGGTCCCCACTTCTATTTGTTTTATCTGGCTCAATAACAAATTCATTTAATTTTACATTAAAAAGTGCTATGACAAATTTCATTAAGAAAAACGACTAAGCGGCTTCTAAGCCGTAAAATTGGGATTTTAAATTAAGGATTGAGGAAAACTCTCTTTTGTAACCCCTTAAATTTTTCTTTTTCAATAAACAAATCTTTGTTGAGTGTCATTACTCCAAACTAAATATTACGCCCGCTACACTGAGAAAACTTATTTTACTCACGTTTACTATTGAAGGTTATCTCCCACTCCTATTCTTCTGAGTTCAATGAAGAACTTTTCCGTTCTTTTTGTATTTATAAACCAAATGTTGAATTTCATTAGAAAAAAACTGAAAATTGTGGCTTTCGGAGTGTTGGCACTCTAACAAACACTCAAAAATATTAAATATTAATTTTATTTGTGGTTTTAATCCCACCTAAATTTAAATAAATTAATTCAAGGGAATAGAATAAAAAATCTAACTGTCCCAGCCAGGGCTCGAACCTAGATCTCCTGCTAACCGGGCAAGCGCGTTATCCTATTACCCTACCGTAGAGAGCCAGATAACTTATTAAATTCCCAGCACCCGTGTGGAGAGTCTAACCTACGAGAAAGACATTAAAAATCAACAAAAAAAATATTAATGATACGCCTTCTGGTATCTAGTCTTCCGTTAAATATATGTAGCATGAGTACTTGATTTCCTCAAAGGGAATCTGGCGAATCCACACTGCGAGTCTTCGTTTACTGCAGGAAGGAGAGATCGATCGTGTACAGGTTGCAGTCTGTTATTACTGACGAGAGATGGTGTACTTACCACTGACTCGGAAGGCCTAAGTAGGTGCCGCCTTTTCTCGTGTCGTTCGTCTCGAGGCTTTGCAGTGTTTCCATGTTTACTCCTCGTCAGCGCCGTCCTGTCGAGAAATCTTGCTGATGTCCCTTTTCGTGTACCTAACCCCACCTTATCTCGGTCGCACTCACACTTACCGCCAAAATGGCTCCACATGTAAATTTGTGTATGTATATGTTGAGGTTATATTGAGGCTAGAGTGTTGTAAAGGGCTTGAGCAATAGCCTCAATCTTTTGGATCATAGACATCTGATTGTTTAACCCTTCAGTAAATGTATTAGGTATGTCTATAATTCCCAGATTTTTTATTTGTAAGCCTCCCTTTTAACCACTTAGGCTCATGGAGGGAGGGATATCTAAATCTCATTCTAAACATCCATGGTTCAGGACAAGCTTCTATTTATAGATTCAAACTTAACAGGACGGGATGTGAACCTGCAGCCCCAGGATTGCTAGACTCGAACGGATCTCATGAGCTACTTTAGTGCCCCTATTTCCAGAGATTGCAACTTTCATAAATAGATTGTAGGATTTCCCGTAAACTGAGTGTTGCGAGGATAATGTTTTGATGTGAGACTAAAAGAGCTGTAACGTTATGCATTTAGAAGAGTTCGTTTATCGTGCGCGTTAATAATATATAAGAAGGAAGACAATATTGACCCCTGAGGAACACTTTTGTTCAAGAGTTTGTGTTTGTGTATCACAGTGGCGTAAATACTGACACCTGATGGAATAGTGAGACATCCTTACTACTGAGTTGTACATTACTGTGAGAAAACCACAGTTCCGCGTGACATCTCATAGACTAAATCTTTAGATCTCAACTTGAGGCAATTTCCTAAATGAAAATAATACTATATAGATTTGTACATACCTAAGTACATAAGTCAGAGGGCTTCTTTATCTGCATTAGAGATAAAACACTTACAAAGCTTCAAAAGAGAATAGTAAGCAGACGCATTGTCAGTACAATGACGTCACAGTCTGAAACTGCTTCTATGTTAATATCCATATTTAAACAACTTCAAGTATTTCAAAAGTAGAAATATTGCTAATGGGAAGTATCAATAAGATATATTTGTGATTTTGCCGTCTACGGAGCGGGTTAAAGACTAAGAGAGGGGGTCTATCTTGAGGCAGGCACCCTATTCTAATCACCCAATGGAAAGGCACGTATTCCTCGATAACAGTGTGCTGGAGGACGAGACTAAGCCTGCCCCAACGTCGTTCCAGCCAAATCCATCAGCTTATCCAACTTCAAGGCCGGTGAACTTTCGATGAGCGTTCTGTTACATTTATCTTCTTCTTGCACTTGTGGAAAGTAACTTTTAGGTTAGTTAAGTAGTGCCTTTCCAATTAATATTTATTAATGAACTGACTTTTATATAATCATTACCTCTGTGATAAGTAAATATTAGTGAATATTTACTTAGATATTATCTTAACATCATATTAATAATCAAGATAAATAGTTGTAGTTCAATTTTAAGTATCTGTTAAGAGTTATCTAGAATGTAATAAATAAAATACATATACATGTCTGATTTATTTATTCATTATCTTAATAAAGCAATTACAATTTTTGTTCACTGGAATCAAATGTGTATTTTTTTTTTTTTTGTTTTTCAGGAAAATGCTTCACTTTGATGAATTTATGAGACTCCAAAAACTTATTGCTGGCTCAACTGTTCTAAAAAAGAAATAATTTAACTATAATTTGTGAATAATGATGATAAAATTAAAAAATAATTATTTGTGTTAACAATGTCAGACAATTTAAATCAATACCAAGTTAATTATTGGTAAAAAATAGCTTTCCTACATATTTGTAATTAGATTTTTTTCTTATTTGCACTCCGTACATAACAAATATTATATTACAGGATTATAAAAGTGATATATTTTACAAAAATTGCTCTGTTTATTTCTTTCCAATGTTTCCGTCGAATTAGCACAGCTTGAGGCATGTTACGCAGGAAATTATAAATAAAATATTAACATAATTCACAGGCTTTAATGACCAAAAGGTCGACAAACGCCTTAAAAAAATAAATAAATAAAAAAAAATATAAAAATTCACAGGCCATTAGAAAGTACTAAAAAACATTTTATAGGATGTCCATGATATTTTATTTTCGAAATTTTCAAAATAAATCTGTCAAACATTTCTCCTAGTTCCTTAAAGTTACTTATCCGCATATACCCTAACTTTTTTTTCCTGGTAATGCCCCCTTTGATGCAGGCCGCTCTCCCTTTGTACTCACCGCCTTTTACCCCCACCCATCCACCACCCATGTTGTCCATCTTGAAAATCTCTTACAAGTTCCAAACCCTACCTCTCAGTCATGAAAATGGGATCCTGGCGACATGCCGTGAATTATATGTTGTTGTTTTTTTTGTAGTTTGAATTTTTCTACATATTTTACAACATACATACTTTTGACATCACATTACATTTAGTTATGGAAATTTTATGTAATAATGTAAATCATTTAATTTTTATTTTTTATTCTTATGACAATGTATTTCAACTGCCCTGAAGATGGCTTCAGATATGTCAGATAATGAGAAAAATACACATTTTTTAAATTGTATATTTTTTTATCTACCTTGACCGAACCCCAACTAAAAACATTTAATAATAATATCTACGTTATATAAAAAAAAAATCTCCATTTGAACATATTAGCGGTATACTTTGGGCAGGTATTTTAATGTTATCTTTCTTGTCCTTTGTAATGGATGAAATTCATAATTTCAATTACAGTAAATATAATCGGTTAACAAAAATTATCTTAACACTTACTGATGACAAAATTTATGAAACATTATGTTATTCAATAGAAGTGATAAAAATTGATGATTACATGTGTAAACTTTATTTTAAAATTATTTAGTGGATTAAAGTATGTAACAGCAGTTTATTTTTTTTTAATTGATATTAAATACTAATATTAAATTTAATATAAATTTCATTTAAATACAATTGTAGAAGGTTTAGATTTTCTTCTTCGTGTTATGTTGCTTTAGTATAAATATCATTTGTTTCTTTAAAAAAACAATTTTTTTTTTACCTTCCTGCAAGTCTCAGGCAGAAGAAATCAAACTTGACTTTGTCGGATGAGGTTAATAATCTTGTACATGTTGGAAACAATCTGTAATAATAAAATATGTCATTAATATATAGAAAATAAAACACAGATTTCGTTCAGTATTTATAATTAATTATGTCCACAGATTATAAAGGTTTAAAGCTGTATACAACTATAAATGTATAAATTTTTTTTAAAACTTTTATTTATTTATTACATTCTGTTAAATTAAAACATTTTGTAATTTGATCACCACATTGAATTAGAAAAAAAAATGACCTTTTTTATATCTAATAACATATTATTAGATATAATATGTTAGATATAAGTTCTCAATGACACATAAGGAGAGAAGGTGACCAATGTCACCACTCTCAATATGTATAAATAAAGCTCATTTGAATGAATAAGTAATATAATTATTAGATATAATATGTTAGATATAAGTTCTCAATGACACACCTGTGTACGTGTGTCATACTTCATATAAACGCCGGTTATGCCTCACCGGTTACCTCATTTGTAAAGCTCCTCGGAGCTCAACGTCCGCAGACATATTCTCACCATAACCCGCACATATCTACGGGTAAAAGGGTCGCTAAAGGTGGTGTACCAATTACACTCACACCACCATAGCACACAGACTGATATTTATAGCACATTGTACATAAAAATATTTACTAATAAAGAGGCAGTAGTAAAAAAAAAAAAAAAAAAAAAAAAAAAAAAAAAAAAAGAATAAGTAATATGATTTTTAATATTCTTAATTTTGGCTGTATACTCAGTATTTATCCATTAAAAACGCTACTAAAAATAATATTGTTAGTTAGGTTTATGGAAGATTTTTAAAGTGAGTTTTAAAGTGGCCACCCTTTTTTTTTGGCATCATTTATCAGAGAAACTGCCCATCTAAATGGGAGATGACTGGGGGCGATGACGTCTACATGTATGTAAGCTGGAGCCAAGTTAGCCACAAAGCGGCTTAAAGTGCCACCGACATATTTTTGGCACCCCCACTGTGCCATAGTTTACATGGAACAAACCACCCACCAAAAGTAGATAGTAAATAGAAGAATGAGGTGAATAGGTTTGTATATTGGAGTGTTACATTGTTATCAATTATTCCTCTGACTAATGATAAGTCCTCTGACTTATCTCTCCTTTATAAGGAGTCAAAATGTAAAATAGGACTTTATTTTACTAAGCCCAAATGTAATCTGACATTATAGGTCATAAACAAATTGAAACAGATGATTTAAATGTAAATATTTATTATAAGTTGAATGGCAATTGAAATAAAAATTACTTTGTCATAATATTAGGTTTTATTTCATTAGTTAAAATCTCGAGATGATTTTAATAGCAAGCCAAAACGTGCAATACAAGAAATAAATTTCGCTTTTCAGAATTTGGTAGTGAATATCCGAGCTGTGATAGTTAGCTAATACCATCCATTAGTAATTTTTCACCAACATTTTACGTAAAAATTATTAATCTACTAAAATAATGAAACCTCACTAACACTTCATGTCAAGAAGTAATTTACGAGAATTAAGTTGAATGAAAAACATGAAAGCTGCATAAACTGAGTGAATTCTTCTGCATATTTGATCTAGAACATTCTAACTAATGTAACCCATTACAATTATAGAATGTCTTTTACCAAAAAACAAATCTGTTTTCTCTGGACTAATTAAAATGCCAATTGCAGTGAAAAATATTTTTTACTCGCACTTGACATATCAATGACGTCAGTGACAATATATAATATTATTATAAAAAAACAGATTATCTCCAATAAAATTCGATAAAACCTGTTTCCCAAAATTCAGGATCAGCGACTTAAAGACAATTCATTTTGGAAAAAGGAAAAAAATAAAAACATGAAGCAATCCTTTCTTGGAACATCTGAAAAACAAGCTATAACAAATCAGTTTCTTAAACATATGTGTGTGTGTGTGGGATAACTTACGTCACCGAATGTACTCAGACTAGCAGTGAACTCAAAGATGGTAGTCTTGACACGCATTGGGTTCCTCACGTTCGTCATCATGATGAGAAGGAGCCGCTTGAAGCTTGAGTCGCCCTCCATCCAAGGGCTGTCGTAGAGAACACCGAAGATCTTGCTAGACTACGGAAAAACACCAGAGACTGGAATCACCAGACAAGTATAGTCGTATATATTTTAAACTATAGTTTATACTATTCTATCTTCTAAAACAATATTTTTAGCGAAAAGCAAGATTCATGGTGCATAATTAACTATTAGCACATAAAGCTTGGGTTGTGCAAAATACCGGTCATAATAAATTCTGCACCTTAAACTATACATATTAACTTTTGTCAAACATAAATTGTGTTGAGAGTTTCGATTGCTGTTGAATACAGACAGTGACAGAGAACACATGTATTCGGCCACGAGGATGGACAATGTCCGAAAGCGCTCGCCAACAGATTTGCAGATACCATTGAAGACGGACAATGGAAGGTATGATAGTTCTATATTCATTGGTGGTGGAAATAACCTTTTAGATTATTTACATTTACTCTACTACCCTAAAATTTAAATTGCCCTGCAACTCAACGAGCATTACTTTTGCCCCCTCCCCACTCCTCAATGAAGGAGAAAGGTTGGTGGACTCAACATTTTAAATTAAATAATCGGTGTAATTCCTGTTCCTTGCTCTCCTAAATTCTTCGTGGAAGTATAGGCACATCTCCCTGCCTCCAGTGGATATTTTGGCAAATGAAAAAATAACAATAAATATGCCCTTTCGCATTATAAATTATTTGTAAATAAATTTATCAATGGATCAACAGAAAGCAACAAATAAAACAGCTTTAAATCAAGAACATTATGCAATAAAAACAATAAGCAAGTTGAATTGCATTTCCTGTTTTTAATACGACTATTAAATACTTCCTATATAACTTTACTTATTCATTAAGATAAAATAATTAAATTCAAGAAGAATATATGCAGAATTCGACACACACAAAAAAAATACGATTAAAAAGAAGAGAATAAATTAAGGTAATTAAAACGTTATTTATTAAAATTAAATTAAATATCACTTTGTAGGAAGAAGGGGCCCCAATAAATTTAGGCATCAAGGCCCAAAAGGTCGAGAGGCCATCTTCGTTTTAGTCGTAGGGGAGGGTTGTAAAGATTGGGCATATGGATTATGGTGAACATAGATAGAAGTTTGCTATGGAAGATAGTGAAGTGGGTGGAGATAAGGTCTTGAACAAAAGACTTATTATAGTCGTGATGAAGGGTAGAGATGTACACATAATAAGGAGCGTTTGCAATAATTCTTCGGACTTTGGCCTGAAAGGATTGTATTGCTAGATATTGGAAGGTCGTAGTAATGCCTTATACAATGTCAAACTATTCTCTGTTGTAAGCTGTGAATGCTTGCTTAAGAGTCTGTATAAGAGTCCGTAGCGGCAGTTGAGTTCTTGTTGCTTAAGTTTAATATGTTCGCCCTAGTTAAGTTGAGAGTCAATATGAAATCCAAGGTTACGGGTTGAATCGTAGAGAGGTATAGGGATGAAACATGACATTATTAGGAGAATCTTTTCTCAGCCGAAAATTTACCCATGCGCATTTTGACTCTTATATTTTTATTCTCCATTTCCTGCACCACTGCTGAATAACATCATGGTGATTTTGTAAAATATTGGATGCGGTTTTGATATCAGTATGATAAAATAGGATCGCTTTGTCATCAGCAAAGAGGGCCATGAGGAATGGCTGAGGGTGTCCGCATTGTACAGGATGAAAAAAATGGTTCCGAACACACTGCCTTGTGGGACGCCCCTTTTCACAGGAAGGTGGTCATAGTAATCAGATCCTTGCCGGACCCTAAAGAAATGGTTAGAAAGCTTGGAGAGGTCTGAGGGACGGAGGAGGAGGAAGGGAATGTTAATCCCATCACTTATTATGTTACGTGTTACCCTGAAGGGTAGTTTACGCTATGGTTGCAAGGAAGGATATTCACCTACAAATTTAAGAGGTTTACCGCCACGACCACTTGCGGCGTAGGTCGGAAATTTTGTCTTTGAAGCTTCTATGACTTCATCGGCATGGAGCATAAAAAAAAGAAAGGTTTTACCCTTAAAAGCTTTAAAAAAAGCACTATTATTAAATTAAACTAATGAGATTAGAAACTGTTCTGGTATCGTTATTTCTTCATCTAAAGTTTCATTTTTTATATAATATTCGTTTATTACATAAAAGAAGAAGAAACCAAAACTTAGAATAAATATGGTTTTTGTTGTGGTATTTAATCACACGCAAATTTTAAACAATAAATACAAGGAATAGAATAAAAAATCTCCTGCTATCCGGTTCGAGCCCTGGCTATAGATTTTTTATTCTATTCCCTTGCATTTATTGTTCAAAACTTAAAATCTGCTACTTTATAAACCATTAGAATTTAAAAACATTAGTAAAAACAAAAAAAACATTAGACGAATAGAGTCAGTATAGAATACAACAATAAAGGTATAATATTCTTAATAAAAAATATAAAATTTTTGTTAAAAAGTCATTAAATAAGTGTGTATTTACCTCTTGTAAAACGTCTTCTCCAAAATAACAGAACATGAATGGATAGACCACTTCAGCAACCCCCGTCAGCAAGTAATTCGCAAATTTATTTGGTGGTAATTTCTGTAGAAAACAAAGTATGACAATAAAGATATATAAAATCACATTACAATTAAATAATGAATATTATGTGTAAAAAGTTAAACTTACATTTAGCTAAGATTTTGAAAACAAATCAATGAGTCATAAAATCAAGCAATATTAAGTTCAAAATCTAATATGTTATCTAATTGTAGTTCAGTTTATTTTTTTTTTAGTGGTCAATGCAAACTCAATTACAACAACTATTTTTGCACTATTTTTGTGAGGGGAGGAGGCATCTATATTCGATATTTTACCCTGACATTTTATATTTATAATATTTTTATTAATAGTTTTTATTGAGATTTCACACAAGTTATCATAGTCAATTAGCCTCAGCTCGAGCATCTGAAGATAAGTTTGATTTTATCTCCTGAAAGGAAAGATAATAAAAGGTCCTAACTATGCTCCGTAGTATATCTTTATATTCTTTTAAAATATATAATTTTTCTAAATAACTACATAAAAAAGTCACCCATTGCGGACCACAGAAAAACGTACTCAAGATAAATAACTTTTGAATGNTATGGAAATCTACAAGACAAGGACAGCGGACAAGAACATAATTAACGAACAACTTAACACACAATCGGACACAATATTTAGACCGCTATTATTACTAAAACGAACACACAAACGCAAACGAACAGACGACGCACAAACCAACGACAACGCAAAAAGACAGAAGACAGCATAATCCATAGGCAAACAAACACATTTACAAAAAACTTTCGAAACACTTAGGACACCTCAACAAAGGGGATTACAAATAATCCCTACCTCAACTTATACCTGGAATAATGGACGATGACCCTCAACTCGCGCATGCAACATACCTGATCACCGACAAAAGTGACCCCTACAGCTACCTGACACAACTAACACACAGAAAAAACAAGTTGAATACGGACCGTGACAGTGAACGTACGTATTCGGCCAGAAGATGGACAGTGTCCGAAAGCGCTCGCCAACGGGAGATGGTGTACAGAAACCAATGAAGACGGAGAATATAAGGTATGAGAGTTATTGACATTTTTAACAATGAGTTATATTTTCATATCTCATACGATTACCCTGCAAGATAGTTTTATGCTAATGGCCTTAAAGACCAGAAAGTCGACACGCCCTAAAAAAAGAGGAAAAAAAAGATGAGTTTTATGCTGGGGAGGGCACGAGTTTTGTGAGATGTATGAATTCCTTCATGTTTGTAATAATAATTCCATTTGTAGCTAATTTTCTGTGGTATATGAGTACACTTCAGTAGGTTAACAATAAATATACTTTTTTTTTTAAATATGGATATATTTCCTTTGTCGCATTTTGCACGAAACCAGCTGATAACATCCGAGGTGTGCCAAGGAGCGAATTTTATTTATCAATGTGTTGCCAGTGTAGCATTTTAATTTTTTTTTTTTTTTTTTTCGCATGACATGATCTTATACATTAGTTTTGTGACCGTCTTACGAAACAATAAGTGTGACAAGGAGTGATTTTTTTTTTTTTTTTTTTTTTTTTTTTTACATTTATATCAGTTTATCATTTTGAATTATTTTTTCTTTATTGTAGCTCATCTCATACAAATGTAGAATTTCCTTAGTGAATCCATTTTGAAGCAATAGCCGTTTCGACGAGCGAGGATTTTGAATATATTTTTTCGTTTTAAGTATTTCTGTGCATAATATGGCCAGATACCAAATCCCTGACTTTGGACTCCAATTCTTGTCTTATACACCCCGATGACTAAAACGAAGATTGGGACCTCAATAAATGTATTGGAAGTGGGGTCGATGGGCCACTTCTCCCTGCAAAGTGACATTTATTTTTTTTAAATTATTTATCTATGTTTTATACTATGCCACCAAATAAAAATATTTTTATTTTTTTAAATTGTAATAAATAAAGATTTTTATTATGGTAAAAATTAATTTTAATTACTTAAAATTAGACTAGGGAGTGTACTGAAATAGCCACTATTTTCTTTGACCTTACAACTATTTCGGGACAGTGAGGGAGAGACTATTTACAGGCAGCCATCTTAAGTAAGTTTTTATTTCTCGCCAAAAGCAGGTGAGGAGGGGATTCAAACCGTCGGTGGCACAGGCGTCTTGGAAGACCCAAACTACGTACCTACAACTGCTGAATCCCCCAAGAGTTAATTGTCATTTTTATTGATTACAAAATGAAAGTTTTAGTTACCTCAAGAAGTAATGAGAGAGTCGTGGCAAGTACTACCGCTACAAGTGACATTAAAATTAGTAAAGTCGAGCCAATGTAAACGCGACAAGAGTTCTTCAACCTAAAAATGAAAAAAAAAAAAACAAATTTATTTATAAATACAAGAATCTTAGAGTATTTATTTCTAATAAATATGGAAAAAATTCATTCAATTTATTATTTAGTTGTAATGTTTGAATTGTAGTTAAATGAAGAATAAAAGTAAAAATTGGAGGTAAAGAAACATAACAGTTTTAAGAATCTGTTTTATTTTAGACGTCAATGCTTTCTACTAAGAAACCAAAACCAAAATAAATATTTTAAAAATATACAAAAATATAACTTGAGAAAAGTTTATGAGAATTAATATAATTAAAATTTATTGACCTAGGAGTTGAAAAATTATAATTGACCCCTTGGGTAGTTTCGTGGTCTCCGAGCTATATAAATATAAAACCATAAGGAAATTGTAAAGAAGCAGTATTCAAGATTTTATTTTTTAAAGTTATGGAGTAGTGAGTGACAAGTTGGCTAAGCTGTCATTCTCAAAATGTCAGCCGCCGCCTATTTCAAAATTCAGACACTTCATATGTTTACTCACTTAAAAATTGCGGATGTAGGAGAGCGAAATACAATTGTCTGTGGGTGATTGTGTCCAGGGTGGAACTCGAACCCTGAGCACTGTAATAGTGAGACCAAATCCTTTTGGCCAAGCCCTTATCACTTATCTTATGCTTGGCCCTCTGTAAATCCTTCTCCCTGGCCTCCGCCATATTCAACTTATAGTTCTGACTTACAGATAAGTGACGCTACAGTCCATAACGAACAACTTAACAAAAACTCAAGATATGGAGTAGGCTATAATAACTCACAAATGAGGTCAAATGGGCCCAATGAGTTTCGAATGTTGTCTTCTTGGAGGAACCGAACGGATCTTTACGTATGAGCATATACCCAGCTCATTTGAATAAGTTTATTATTAGGGAAAGAGAGACAATTCCGACATTAAATGATATTTCACCCATTTTAGCATGTAATAATTTTTATAGTTTATTTATTGGACATAAAAGATGGATTTTATCACACCCCGTTAGATGAGGGGTCAACTACATATTGGCAGAATTTTTGGAATTTTTGTGATCACCATTTGGCCTGAAAGTTATTTCATAAGTTAATTTTTAAATACTGGGTGGAAATGTCGGAGGTTACAGTCTATTTTGATTTTGATTTGAACAATGTAACTATTAAAATAATTTTAAAACGCACTCGGGATTTGAATATAAAATTTAAATCTGATAAATTTCAATTATGTTTAGATGAATATGGGATGCGCCCTGATCCAAAGAATGTTGGTATTATGAGAAATTTTAAAAAGCCCGAGTCCAAAGCAGAGAGAGGTACAAAGATTACTTGGGATTTACCGTTTCTTCTTCCGGGTTGGACCGTGTCAAATTGGTGTTATTTGCCGAGCTTTCGCACATCATGTGATGGCTTCTTCAGGGCTGAAAAGAGAATGATTATTACTTGGGATGTTGAACTAACCAAGTCTGTGATGAATTAATCATTGTCTGATATCGCCAACCTTTGATCGTGTGTAATACCTTACATAGATGCAATCTCAAAAGAATATCCTCCCCAATACCCTTCATTTAGTTATCCACACAAATGTATGCGACAGATTTTTCCTGTTCTGACAAGGATCAGATAAATAAATCTACTGCCCTGTAGAAGCGCGAGTCCTCAGGGCTATGAACCAAGGGCTTTAGAACAATTCTCTTCATACTATTAGTTCCGAGAGTAGATTCATTCTATGCTACGTTTGCCGCTGATCATCGAGTCAGATCCTGATCCTAAAGTTGCTATTAATATCCCTCAAGCACACCTCAACCACATAGCCGCTTGGTGCAAGGTGTGGCGTATAAAAATAAATGAAAGCAAGTGTTTGTGTGAAATCACGTCACATTAACTCTCCGCACCAAGCCTCTACTTAATCTATCCTTCAACGAAATTCCTATTCCCCAATCCAACTCCGTAAGATACCTCGGTTTCTACTTCGACTGAAGACATACTTGTAAAGAACACATAAGACAAAATATACAAGACCTAAACAGGAACAACGGACTATTATAAACACTACACGGACGAAAATCGGAATTATCAGTACACAACAAATTAACAATACACAAAACTATTCTTAAACCTATTTGGACATACGGTATAGAACTCTAGGGTACCGCTAAACTTTCCAACATCCAACGCATCCAATCCTTCCAGTCCAAAGTCCTCAAAATCATTGTTAATGCTTCCTTCTATGTATCCAACTGTACCCTTCACAATGTCTTCCAAATTGACCTCGTCAATGACGTAGTTTCTTCCCATTTCTATAAATTCCAATCTTGCCTCAAACGACATCCTAATCCCATAGCCAATGAGCTATCTTCCCAAATCCATTCCGATAATTATAATCCATCACGGCAGATCAACCGGACATTGCTCCATGACCTTCAATAAGTGAAATTATTTAAATACAACAATTTTGACTATTATTATCAGTCTTTTTTTTTCTTTTTTTTTTTTTTTTTTTTTTTTTTTTTTTTTTGGCCGTTTTATTCATGGAACTTTTTTTAAATGATATATAAATAAATAAACAAGGATTTGTTCGTGTTATTGTGGAAAATAACTACTAATTAAAACTAATTATAGTCTAAGTGATTGGAGCTGAAGTCACATCCAAGATGATCGCTCACCCATTGGTATGTCTACAATAGCTCAAATAGTTAAAATTTACATGTTGTGCCCTACTTATGCTTTAACAAGGTCGGTTAACAGTTCCTCTATCACTGGTATGAGAGAACTCACTCCGAAATGGCGAGGTGATGCTTAACATTGGCCCTGAGGCATTGGGCGAGGCACTCCTTGAAGGCGGGCTTCTCGAACAGGTCCTCAGGCGGGACGTCAAGGGCCGCGAGTCCTTCCCGCTGGGAGTACAACTTCCAGGCCCTGGACCTCAGCTGACCCAGAGAGTGGTTGAGCAGGCGGAGCTGGGTGGTCAGAGCCCCCGTGTAGCTGATGTGAATGTCGTTCATGCTTGTCGCCAGGCCGTATATCACCACGGAGTACAGCAGGTTGAGGAGTACTCCTGCCGCATAGCCCAGTACCGTCCTGCCAGAACACAAGAGAGGATCAACATGGTCGTGATGTCAAGTTATTAGCACTTCTTTCTTAAAACTTCTTTCAGAGGATTCCACGTAAAGACATGAGTCAAATTTATTCTCGTTGGAACCATGACAAGTCTCTAGAAAGAATATCTTTGATTTAGCACCTATTTTATTTACTTGAAATAAAGAACCTATTACATACATATATATTGTCTCAATTTTTAATTTGCTTTGAAATTTTACTTTTTTTAAAAATAATAAACATTTTACGAAGGAATTTTGGATTATACAGTATTCGCCCAGAAGTTTTATATATTTTAGAATGGCCATCGTTCTTGCTTTGTTATAAGAACTCTTAGACACTGATTTGTACTTTTCATTATGAACTTCTTCGTAGACTTTGTACACTACCAATGTACAACCAACTATAACGTTTTTACAAAAGGAGAGTTTATTGACATTAGATATTATTCTAAGATGATTTTAGTTGGGGTTCGGTCAAGGTAGATCCGAAAAACACAAATTTAAAAAATACATTTTATAAATTTGTGTTTTTTGGATCTACCTTGACCGAACCCCAACTAAAATCATCTTAGAACAACGTTTTTACTTCCGTCAACATCGAGGGAATTTCTTGACTATCTTAATATACTTTCTTATTACTAGGAAAATCTTTGAGGTAAATAAATCCATTGTTCTCTTCATACATCAAGTTCAATTTCGTCGGCCTGTTCGGCCTCAAAAAAATTAAAGTTTAATGCTTTTCTGAAATTCAAAGGTGGAAATGGGGACAGTGCTGAACAGAATACAGGATGCTTCGCATGAAAGCTAAAAATTTGTACGGCAATTAAAAAATAATTATAGGCAATAAGCTAATAACCTCATCAGCACTATAATTCTAAGTCTGACTTATACTGAATTTATTCATTCCTTTAACGCTACAAATCATTACTATTATATATTCAATTTATATGGGACGTCTTAAATAAAGTAAAAGGTCTAGCAATGGCTCGGAACTGAGCTATGAGTGAACAGACCTAGTTTCGAAGGGCATGTAGAGAGGTTGGTTGAGGTAGGGGTTGAGAGGGCTGTCTGTGGTCTCACCCCCAAGCGTCATCAGCTGAGTGAGGGGGTAGATGACCAGGTTTGAGAAGCCGGAGAAGAGGAAGAGCCTCGCCATAAGGTCGGACCTCTCTCTCAAAGACCTCAGGCCTTCCCGCTTGATCCGATCTGTCTCCGGGTCCCTGCAACAGGAGGGGGCGCATCGCGTTAGGGGTTGGTAGTGGAGGGGCAGACAACCCCTTCCTACTTTGGCAAAACCAATTGTCCCTCAAACGCGTAGGTACCTTCAATAAAGCTTACATTACATACATAATTCACAAAACACACACACTCAGATATATATATATAATTANAAAAAGAAAGATGTAAAGATAAGAGACAAAATCATCAAAATATTTTTATTGCTCTCAATTTTCTATTTTTATTCATTTAATTTTCATGCGTAAATTGTTAACAGACTTCATTTTGGAAGCCATAGACCTCCTTTAAACTCTTAAGTATCTCTCTGCCCCTATGAACCCATATTTTTTTTCTGTGTGTTTGTGCACGGTTAGTGTGAATTAGAAACAATCATCCGGCAAGTACAAGTCTTTATTATTTTTCTCTCACTTACTAGAAATGGTGGATATTGAAGAATACTCTCCGTCTCGCAAATCAGAAATCAGAAAGACTTTGCTTCAAAAATATAGCAAAAATTAATTACGTGAGCAACGAAAATCTTCCTTCCTGACTTAAAATAGTCGTCTAGGAGTTGAAAAAAAATAAAAATAAAAATCACTTCATGCTGCCCTTGAAATTTGCAATAGAATGTATTATGTATAGAAAATTATAGTTAAAAAGATATTTAAAAAAAAAATAAAAGCAAAAATTTGAACTTTCTATCAAAATCTCCGAGTTTATGTTGGATGATCCAATTCGGAATCAAATCATTTATAAGGATATTATACAAAATATATATCACGTGACTACAGCAAAAATATTGAGATTAAAATCTTTTTGAGAGGCGTAAAAGAATTTTCTTCCTAGTGAAGAGGTAGGAATAGAATAAGGCCTGATATTGTTTGAATGCTGTTTTTGCTAACCTGGTCGCCAAAGAGATATATAAAAATACCCATGTGCAATCAAAGAAAATTATGAGGAAGACATTATGGAATATATTAAGTAGAAAGTATTTTGTAGACTATCGTTTAATTATACGTAATAAAGTATTCCAATTATGCAAAGAATAACAAAATAAACTTTTATTTATAATTGTTCCTAATTTAAATGTTCAATTTAAAAACAAAATTGAAGTTGTTTATAAATTCTCTTTATAAATTTGTAATGTTTATACCTGAGCTAGATTCCCACCTCTGGTATTTATCTCTGAAGTTTGAGTGAGCATTTGTTGTAGACGATTTGTTCCCTTTTTTGCGGTCCTATTTTATAATATGAACGTATTACAATTTTGATGAAATGACTTTATGGTATGTATTTTTTTTTAATTATTAAACTTTTATTTATATATTGCATTCTGTGAAGAAAAAAACATTTTTTTAATTTGATCAGAATGAAGTAAATATGACATTCGATGCCAATAACATGATGAGAGGAGGTGACCAATTACACCACTCTCAAATTATTTACAGACTATGTCCCCAGGAGGTCGCGGGACCATCTTCGTTTGAGTCGACGGGGAGGGTTGTAGGGGTTGGAGTTGGAAGACATGGTCTGTGCTAGTGGATTAGGATGGTATGACAGTTTACTGTGGAAAAAGGTGAAGCGGGAAGAAATGAAGTCTTGAACAAAAGGGACATTAAGATCGTGTTGAAGGGTTGAATTGGATACGTAATAGGGAGCATTTGCGATTATTCTCAGGGTTTTGGATTGAAAGGACTGGATTCTTTGGATGTTGGAAGGTTTGGCGGCTCCCCAGATTACTAATTGTTGAAGTCAAGTTAATAACAAATAAGCATGCAGACCTCTACCTCTACATAAATACAATGCCAGTTTTATTTATAATTTGTTAAATATAATAAAAGCAACATGTTGAGACAAATAAAACAAATAAATTGGCCTACGAACACCGGACTCTTGCTACATTTCATCCCACCGAGTCAAAACAAAACATTTGGTGGGTGAGAAGATTTCGCCGGCTGTGAGAGGTAGTATCATGAACCGTGTTTGCTGCAATGCAGTTTCGTTTCCAAAGACACCTACTTGGCCCAGAATCCATACTCTTATACCTATGTGCCAAACCAATGTACAATTAGAGAGAACTTTTTTCTATTTTACCGATTCACTCTTTGAATCCAGTGTACACTAAGATATTTTTCTCAGGGAATTTTTTTTTTTTTTACTTTATACAGTTTTTTTTCATTAATTTTTTTTTCTTTGCTAGCTTGAGAAAATAACTCCTTATGAGGTGAATATTTATGACTGTAAAATGGTTTTGCCCCATTTAAATAAGGATTTTTGGGAATTTTGGAACATTTATACTGTAGAGCATTTTACTTCTAAAATAAATGAAAAGTATAAAACAGAAATAAAAAAATAATTTATTTTAACTCTTGTTGAAAACCTTTATAATTCTTTGTAGAATGTACATTCGATATTCCTAGTAGAATATACACATTTATGTGTATGTTTGTACATTCATACATATATATATAGATAGATAGATAGATAGATAGATTATGAGGGTGGAATTATATGTATGCTTTATTGAAGATCCCTACGCGTTTGAGGGACAATTGGTTTTGCTAAAGTAGGAAGGAGTTATAAATATAGGATGGACATAATCTGTAATATAATGGACATAAATTCCTTCCAAAATGAATAAAATATGTAGCATTAGCAATGCTGTTTATCTGTTTAAGTCGCTTCAGACAAAACGCGTTGTTTTAAATAATTTTAATAAATGAAGGTATATAATGGCCAAGCATAATTTTAAAACCAATGTAATTTTTACATTTGTTATCTTAAAATAATCTTTATCATTCTGAAACTACTTCTGCTCTTTGTTTCATTGTCATATATTCTGATCTCTTTTAAGTCCAGAAACCACATACTAGCCCTGCTTAGAACAGGTTATGTGAGCAGGTTTGCACATACCGCCATGTGCCTATCTTACAAGAATGGAAGTATAGTAATACCAAGAGAGGACATATATGAGAAAACAATTGGACATTATTCAGAAATGTTCAAAAAATATATACCTTTCTAATTTCTCATCTTCTTGTGTTTTTGTAATTTTCAAAAACTTCAAAGTAAAATTTTTATGTAAGGAAATTATTACTTTTATTGTTTATAAATTGTCAAAAGTAACAACCTTTTACTTTAATATAATTTAATAAAATGGTACTTAAAATTACCTGTATACTGTTTAAAGCATGCCAGTGGTTTATAAGTATGGTACCATGTTCTCTGACACTTTAATGCTTTAAATTGCTTAATAGGGCATAATGAGTAATATATTCACTCACAATTCACAAAATATTTTTAATATTAGGTTTAATAATTTTTAAATGATAAATAATTCTTCAGTGACAATTAAAGAATAACATAATGAAGACCATAATTTTCTTATAAGCTTATAGTCTATTATAGTCTTATTTATAAAAAAAAAAAAAAAGCGTGTTTAACATTAATATATTATTCCTGTATTTAGGTTGATAATTTAATAATCGATAATATATGTCATTCATTACAAACATGAAAATGGCTTTCTTGAGATCGGACCTTAATTGTCGGACCTTAATTAACAAATAATTTGTTAGAAATTAAATTTATCCACATCTGTCTGCTGCTGCTGTGTGTGTGTGTGTAGAAAAGTNATAAATAAAATTCAACATATAAAATCTCCCTGTGGAATATCTGTCATCTCAACCGAGCGTCGTAAAAATATAGTCTATGGAGGGAATGTTTTGGGGGGGGAGAGGAGGGTACGCTTATCTTCACACTTTTAAGTGTTTCTAATCTGATCATCAGAGCTAATATTTTAATAATTTGAGTCACTTGAATCGGGTTGGCATTCACTGGAGCAAAACAACACATGACATCAAGCAACTCTTGAGAACGTGTATTTATCGATACCAAAGCTTGTAATAAATATATAAGCTGTTTAATTTAAGCTCAAAAATGTGCATGGTATATATATTTACGGAGTACTCTGTTCCATAATTTTTAAATGATAAATAATTCTTCAGTGACAATTAAAGAATAACATAATGAAGACCATAATTTTCTTATAAGCTTATAGTCTATTATAGTCTTATTTATAAAAAAAAAAAAAAAGCGTGTTTAACATTAATATATTATTCCTGTATTTAGGTTGATAATTTAATAATCGATAATATATGTCATTCATTACAAACATGAAAATGGCTTTCTTGAGATCGGACCTTAATTGTCGGACCTTAATTAACAAATAATTTGTTAGAAATTAAATTTATCCACATCTGTCTGCTGCTGCTGTGTGTGTGTGTGTAGAAAAGTATTCCCTGGACTGTGGTGCACCAAGCTATTTGAAAGAATAGTAATCTGATACAGCTTAGTAGATATACAGCTGCAGCTGTGTGGTGTGTTCTTGATACCAGCTGAGTGTTTCGTGAAATAGAAATGTGTATGACGATTTCTCGGTAGTTTGAAAGGGCAATTGGACAAACAATTAGCTACTTAATTTCTGTGAGATAGACAATAAATTAGTTTCCTGAGCGTATAAGAAGAAAACGGAGGATTTAGATGGCAATGCGGTCTCTCAAAAAATACACATTATTTAATCGCGGAAGGATCTTAAGAATCAAATATTCCAGTCTAACTAGTGATTGTATAATGGATTGTGATTGTGGAAACTAAGATATACTTGCGCACCTCGCCTCGCCGATGTAGGAGTAGACGCCGGAAGTGAGGCGTTCCTTGGTGACAGCCAATGAGCTGGCAAGTAATATCCTGCAGGCGAGGATCGCAGCCGCCCAGATCAGCAAGACGATGACGTGAGTGGTCTTCACGAGGAGTTCCTTGTCCGCCTGAACTACGACCAAGGTGGCACCGGCCGCGCCGAGGAAGTAGCAGTAGAAGAGATACAACAAGCATATGTAGAATCTGTATGCCAAGGACCTGTCTTCAGCGTGTCCCGTGATGAAAGACAGCCACTTCCTGTCCAGGACGAAGTTGTCCAGGTCTTCATCCTCCGCTGTCTTTTCCATACTCCAACTTCCTTACTCTGTCGCCACTGCGCGCTTTCAGTGAAGCAGCTTGGAGCAACTGAAAATGTATTTGTTATTAAGTGTTCATACAGGCTTCCACAGTCTCCAGGAATAATGTATTTGTTATTAAGTGTTCACACAGGCTTCCACAGTCTCCAGGAATAATAAATTTGTTATTAAGTGTTCACAAAGGCTTCCACAGTATCCAGGAATAATGCATTTGTTAATAAGTGTTCACACAGGCTTCCAGTCTGCAGGAATAATGTATTTGTTTTCTTCAGAAACAAAATCTAGCAGTAAAGTCGAATTAAAAGTTCTCAAAATGTAGTTGAATTAAATATTTAGACATTTAAAATAAAATCAAGAAAAAGCCTGGGCCTTGTGAAGAAATATTTATTAATTTTAAATTTGTTTAAACATTAGTGAAACCGGGTTTGGGATTTCTGTATTAGGATGAAATACTAAAATATATTTACCCCACAATTATTAATTTTTGCTGAAAGGTTTTCGGCCCTAATGGAGCTAAGGGGTGTAGGCTGTTTCTCAAGTATACCACTTACTCTCCTTGTAGGTAGCGCTAAAGTTTAAGAGCACCTGAAGAGGCTCAGTTATGGCCTGAAACCTTTTAGCAAAAATAAAAAATTATGAGGTAGACATATTCTTCTAATTTCTATGATACTAAAAGTTTAACTGACAAAAATATTTTTTATTTTATTTACATATACCGTCAATGATTCCTATAAATTAAACTTTTAATAAGAATCCCATGAATAGATTCATGTTTGGTTATATCAAGTCTAATCACTGTTCTTTCTCTAATTTTTGTATCCACATTTAGGATTATTTGTTTGTCATCAAAACATTTGAGACCCTAAGGAATGTTGTTCGACCCTAGGCCTAAAATCTTACGGGGAGTATGGACTGGAGCACAACACAAAACACCCTCAAGTGCCATCTTGAAAGATGATTACCACCAGATATACTTATCTATCTGCTGCCATTCCTGGCGCCTAGGGCCATGTCTTCCGATATCGCCTATGGCGTGCCGATAACTTCACCAAATGATCTAAACTAGGAACGAACTCTCCAGGAGGCAATTTGAAACACTTCTCACGACAAGTATTGAGGCATTTACCGGCACAAAATGACCTCTCCGAACCCTCTCAACACCACAAGTGATAACATCTGTACAAACATTCCCCGCCAGTTTAAGGACCACCTTGTGAGGCCTTCTCAATCCCTGGAAATACAGGCACAACCCTATATAAGGGCGGCTTATTCCTCTCTTCGTAAGCTCCTCCAGGAAAGAATACAAAAAAAGTCCCAAAAAAAAGAAAGGATTTTTGTTGACACTCTTTGTAGGTTTGAATGTGGAGAAGAAATTATGAATAGTGTCTAACCTCTGTTAGAATCTGGTCAAATTTATTTTCATGCAGGGATAATAAAATTAATTCCAGTGCATTTGAAATTTACGTGGGATAAAATACCACAACCAAATTAAATATTTATAAAGAAAAAATTAAATAAAGTAAATGACGAGAGTCGGCAAAATGTATGACAATGTCAGCTCCCTCGAGTACAAGACGAAATTCTCGCCTTTCTCGTGGGTTAGGCTCTTGCTAGTGTAGAGGGAATTGAATAAGACAACTAACACGTCCTGGTAGTATAACTGGCAAGTACACCGGCCCGGATAGCAGGAGATCCAGGTTCGATTCCTGGCTGGGACAGATAGTTTTTTATATTCTATTCCCTCTCATTAATTGTTTCAATTCCAGTGCTTCTTCAGTGTATACTATTTAAAAAAAGTTTAGATGTTTCATACATTCAGATAATTTCCTAGTTGTTATTAACTGTATTAACTATTTCTAATGTCATATTTTATATTTATATCGAGTATTTGAGTCCTCTTTTTTTCCAGTACAAGAAAAAGTAATTATATTATTTGAAAGAATTTCAAATTTGCCATTGTAATATGTGTTGTTTGAATTAAAACCTCTTGATAAAACACTATTGCTCGATGGTTATAGAATCAGCTACTGCATTGAATATTTCAGTGATCGGTTTGAAATATACCCATATTCAGTTTTGCGGAGTGAATAATAAATAAAATTCAACATATAAAATCTCCCTGTGGAATATCTGTCATCTCAACCGAGCGTCGTAAAAATATAGTCTATGGAGGGAATGTTTTGGGGGGGGAGAGGAGGGTACGCTTATCTTCACACTTTTAAGTGTTTCTAATCTGATCATCAGAGCTAATATTTTAATAATTTGAGTCACTTGAATCGGGTTGGCATTCACTGGAGCAAAACAACACATGACATCAAGCAACTCTTGAGAACGTGTATTTATCGATACCAAAGCTTGTAATAAATATATAAGCTGTTTAATTTAAGCTCAAAAATGTGCATGGTATATATATTTACGGAGTACTCTCTCCCCCATTCATTTTTAGAAATGCTTGTAATAAACCATCTTATGTGGGTGAAAGAATTTATGGTTCCAGTTCGGCATGTGAAAGAAAACATTTTATTTTTCTACAATAAATGCAAGGGAATAGAATACAAAATAAAAAACCCTGCTACCTTAGCCGGGACTCGATCCCGGATCTCCTACTTTCTGGGAAAATATGCTATCCTTTACACAACCGAGGCAAGCCAGATAATTCACTTTACTCCCCGCACTCTACTGAGAGTCTAAACCCCCTGTAAGACGAATATATCGTCTTAAACTCGAAGGAGCTGACATTTTTATTGCTGTTGGTTAGAATCTCGTTTTTTTTACTTTCATTTCTTTATTTAAATACTCTTTTAGTTGTGGTATTTAATCTCACATAAATTGTATACAACAAATGCAAGGGAATAGAAGAAAAAATAAATCTCACTACCTAGGCCGAGGTGATAAGAAGTATCCCGGCTAAAAGAAGTAAGATTTGTCTATTTATCCTATTCCCATGCATTTAATGTAAAAAATTAATGTGGTATTAAATACCACAATTAATACAGTATTTTTATTTTATTTGTCTGTTTTTTTTTCTTTTCTTTTGGCTATTTCATCTTCCTCGCCTGATCCCAAAGCAATCTGACAAAGAGTAAGGAAATATTAAAGTGTGTCTAACTTTCTAACTTTTTATCGTGATGAAAACTATCCTTCAGTTCGTCATGGGTTTAATTCGCCCTTTTCATTTGCCACTAAAAATTATTCACTTTTATCTGGGGGATTCTCTAAACTCAGTAGAGTTTGGATTCCTGAGGATGTTATCAGCTTATTTATTTTTAGAAATTGTAATCATGTTCTTTATGAGGCTTTCTCATGATAAAAATGGCTGGACGGCCTAAGAGAATGGATTGATGACAGACATTTCTCCTTAGGTGACCCAATTTAACCAGTTTTATTTTATATTTACTGCGTAAAATTAAATATGTATACTTTACACAGCAAACATTGAAATATTCTTGGTTACAGTTGATACTATAATCATAGTCATTGGAAAAAAATTCAATAGAGTTTTACATTATACCAATTCTCCTCTTCTGCCAAAAAAATTGTTTTAATAGCTTTGGAAATATTAATTGAATTGACTAAATTCTGGAAATTATGCTATTATTTTTTCTATATATTTAGTTTTGCCAAATTTTTTTGTGATGGCGTTGCTGGCCCTAAGCAAACATTAGTGTTGTATTATCCCACGATTTAAATAGGGCTTTTAACGAAATTTACGGCCTTCAAATAAAAGTTTATGGAATACCTATCATAAAGTTTTTTCACAGAATAATTTACATATGGTGTATATATGTGCTCAATCAAATAAGAAACACATATATTTAAAGCAAATTGGAAATCAATCATACTTATTTATCACTTCATCTTTACGCCCATCCGCCCGCAGACCGAAAATCAAAAATCAGACTTCACAGTGTCACCCGCCTGAATATTCTGAGGATTCCCTGAAAATTTCATCAAAATCTGCCCAGCCGTTTTAATGCCCATACGTTACATACACACACACACATCCTATTTTATATATATAGATATGTTAAAATAAAAAAAAAAAAAATTATCTGCACTGTTTTGTCAAAATATATTTGTTTTGTCATTAACTTGAAGATGGTAANGCCCTGAAGATGGCTTACAATGTAAGCCGAAACGTTGGCAGATAAAATAAATAAAAAATACACTTTTGTAAAACCCCCGCAGCCAAAGAAATTCCTAAACTTCTAGTATTTCGAATAAAATCCCATTGTAAGAAATCACTGTCCAAAATATTAATAGGCTAATGAATCAAAAACATCTCTAGAATACAGTCAGTCCAGCCAGAAACACCAAAAAATAAATAAATTTATCATTTTTTAAAAATATATAAACTTTCAGTTTCAAGAATTTGATAAATCCCAAATTAACACATTTTTATAAAAATCAAATTAGTTAATAATTATGTTTTTAATTTTTTTTATGAAAAATTAATCGTTTTTGTTCCCCTATGATAGATTACTTTCATTTCCCTACCGTTTACTTTTGAAGAATACAGCCATTCTTTTGGTGAAAAGATTTGGTTTTATAACATAAGCAGTATTAATGTTTTTCAGGCTTCTCTAGTAAATACCCCAAAGAAAGAATTTTTATCAGGGTAATAATAATTTATGACCTGGATTTTATTTATCTCTACTCACGTCACACGCTTAATAAAGAATGTTCGTCATACAGGGCCTCGAAATCTTTGTGGATCTCCTATTCTACAGTAAGATTTAATTAGAAATTAATATCAAAATTTAGGGCACTCAAGGAGAGAAAAATGAGTTACATTCGTAAATTGTTTCTTTACAACGTTTTTTTTTTTGTAAAAATAAAATTTCGTAAATTACATTTTTTACTGACTATTTTTCCAAACCTTTTCATAAAGGCGAAGAGATTATAAATTTTAGTATCCTTTTAAACTCCTTCTTTTCCTTGTCCTTTCAATGGTATTTAATAAATAACCTTAATACTATATTTGGTTTTTATATTATTAAATAATAATGATAATATTATATTGATAATGAACGATTATAAATTACATAATTATAATGGCTTTGAGTTTTGTTCATCTTCTAGACCCCCTCTTCTCCTGACTGATTTCAGCCATAAACAAACTCTTTCAACGGGTTCTTTAAAAAATTAAATGAGGGCTTAAATTTCGAATAACGGATAAAAATGATGAGGCCGAAGGGGGAGTTTTTGTGAGAAACCTAAATTTGATATTAATGTCCTCATTTTAACTAGTGTCGTGTACATATAATTTCTAACATAAGTGCATTGAGGACCAAAACCATCCAAGTACCTCCTTAAGTTCGAATCTGTATGATATAAAAAAAAAAAAAAAAAAAGACATAAATTACATGTCGGCTTAATATTTTACCTGTAATAATTTAGGAAATACCATGTCCATACTCGAATCAAATGTTCATTACAGAAAATATTTTGAAAAAAAAATTCGTTTTCTGATTAATTAATATGAATGATCTCAATTGGATTCAAATATACAGATTGTTAAGAAGTAATTCGTCCGTAAGTAAAATGTGAAATAACATATTAGAATTGCACTTAACTCTTATGGGAATGAGACAAGAATGAAATGTGTTGTTACACTCACCTGTGGTGAGTTTCGAGTCCCGCGTCACTGGGCTAGAGAGGAAATGGAGACATCTGTTGGACAGGGAGGGGGATGAAGTATTCAACAGATGTAGAGGATTCCGGCCAACTGAGGAATTATGTAGGCACTCGCCGCACTCATTACCACTTCGAGTCTTGTTACCAAGCGGGCTTGGGTAACTTTCAGCTCGCTTCAAATTGAAGTTGAGCCAAACTCTGATTGCTTCAGTCCTGAAAGAATTATATCGCCCCCGGCACTGATTGATTACAGTACTTCTTGATGAATTATTACGAGCTACCCAACAATCATTAACTCCAGTTTTCTCCCCGTTAAAACAGTATTTTTGAAAACATCAACAAATAATTCATCACTTCCTGCAAAGAGTTTCTAAACAACGAATAGCCCCTATATTTTCCATGTTTGTTTCATCTCACTGCTAACTAAATGTTCAGAAATGCCTCGTTCAGGAAATTACATCAATTAGTCATTTTATAAGTTTTTGCAGTAACATAAAAAAATTGTTATTCTTTTTTAAACAATTTACTTATTACAGGCTAATGCCAACTTCACACTGAAAAATATAATAACTTATAATAACAATAAATTAGGAACATAGCGATGAATTGTGAACTTTTTTATAATAAATATAATCGAATATAATATATTATTAATCGTTATACATTGTTACTAAATTATGCTAAAATTAAAGTTTTCCTCGAGTTCTTTGCTACAAGTTACTTTTATTGTTTAATAATTTGAGTCACTTGAATCGGGTTGGCATTCACTGGAGCAAAACAACACATGACATCAAGCAACTCTTGAGAACGTGTATTTATCGATACCAAAGCTTGTAATAAATATATAAGCTGTTTAATTTAAGCTCAAAAATGTGCATGGTATATATATTTACGGAGTACTCTAAAGAAGAATTTCTTCTATCCCAAACAAAATTTTCAAAGAAATATAAATAATTAAAATAATTTTTGTAAATCGGTATTTAGAAAACGTCTTCAACGTATAAATGTTTAGTTGTAAAACTGTCAAAGAAAATTAGATAAAGCTAAGAGACAACATATATTATATTGACTAATCTGGATATGAATGTCCCATTCTAAAATAATCACTTGGAATATTCAGTATTCAGAAATTGGGTTTTATTCATTTAAATTTTTGATTTGATTTTAATTTGAAGTCTAAAACAAAATCTGAAATCAAATGAATACCGTGGAATTTTAACGAAGGACCCTCGAAGTACAATCTTGTTAGAAAAGTTCAATCAACTTATTGTAAAGGCTTTTCTGAGCACTGCAGTTTTCCCGAACAACCATTTTTGACAATGCTACCATACTTCTGCAATGCGATAGAAATGTGAGGAAGAATTATATGCAAAACTGTAAATTAATAATTGTATATTAACTATATAAAATATATAATTGTATTCTTGCTCAAAGTTAGCATTCACAAAACAGTACTGCACCCTCCGTCTTTTGCTCTTAGTCATCTCCTTGGGAAGTTCTAATCTGTTACATATTCTTTACTACTAAGAATTTCATCTCTAGCATCAATTCTCAGCTCTTCAGTTTTGCCAAGACTGATGTATAAACAGTAAACACCCTATTTCTCTTTTTCTTCTTCTTCTCTTGGCCTTTCTCGTTATGTCATCTAACTAGAAGATTAAAATTAAGCGGTGGAAAAATACAGCCTTGTTTTACTCCAGTTAGAGAGATAAATACTGATAAAATGAACCCCTGGCCATAGCAACTTGCTGGAGGAAAAATCGTATACACCTCAATGACAGGACTAAAAATGGTGGTAATGTTTAAATAATAGATAATTATCCGTTTTTCTACTAATAAGTCTGATACTTAAGTATATCATGGCGACCAAACGAAAGACCATAAAATTTGTATTTACCTTTGCTTCTTCAAACACCATAAAATTCGTTTAAATACATTTTCTCAGTATCAGGCTAGTTACTAAAAACATATTGTCTGCACTAATTGTAGTTTATATAGTATATTATTATAGTTTTGAATGTTATCTAGAAGGCATTGAATGAAAGAAAAATTACAAAATTGAATGAAAGAAAAATTACTAAATTGAATGAAAGAAAAATTAGAAAATACTTATTTGGTAAATTGATAAATAAATAATTTTTTTGACGAGTTCAACAACTCTGTGTATTACCATTTTTTGTATAGTTCATAATATTATTTAAAGTGATTTTAAGGGAATTGTGTGTATAAAGAAATGTAACGATAATAATTTTCAATGATTTAAAACGACACCTGCATGATGGACTCTAACAAACCGTTCATGTATTTTAAAACCCTCTGATGTTTCTTTTATATTATCTAAAAAAAGTAATGCACATAACTGAGACTCAGAATACTATTGTATATTTGTAACTTTACTCACTTTCTGTGATTTCAAATTTAAATTTTGATGCAAAAATACTCCATAAAATTAATATTTTGGATCTCATCCAGTTTTATATTTCTTAAACTAATATTTAAATGTTTCATTTATCCTTAATCAGTCATTTTAATTTTTAAAACCATGTTTAGATGGTAACTAATACCAGTTTGTTGTATACCTTCATTTATTATGAGCTGCTAGTTATTTATATTAATAGTTAATGCTCTATATGTTTTATTTTTTCATATGAAATACTGTCAGGTCCTCCCTGACACAGAAAAACTTTGTTGGGGTATAAAAATTGATGGAAGGGCATTTCTGTAAAATACAAACAACAGTTGAAATATTATGCCTATCCCTGAGGTACTCCACTAATCAGTTGAGCTGTTAATTTATGCTAATTATCGCTTTCTCTAAAATAATATTATATTACTTTAGATGTATTTCTTCTTAATCTATCATATTATTTGTGATGTATTTCTTCTTATTCTATTATTTTCCAATTTATCAACAAGAAAATAGTGATTTACCAACCCAAAAGCTTCTTAAATCTTAATATTGTCAGTGAAAAGGCCATACAATTTTCCTTTTATTATAAATCCCTATTAAGATCTGTGAAAAAATATTTATGCTGTTAGATCGCAACAGTTCCCACTATATAAAAATAGTAGGACTGCAGTTGAGTTGAGGTCAACATTTGAAAACTACGAGACAATTTTCAGAAAGGTTAGAAAATGATAAGTACATAAGCTTATGTAATTGACATGTATTTTCTATTTGTTAAATTTATAAATAACCTTCCAAGTAAATCCCATTTTGCTTTTAAAAGCCAAGCTTCTTAAAGGAAAATTGCAAACTATAGCATGTAGAGAATTTACTCATACCCTCATACTCAAAGTGTGTGCATATATATATATATTAATATTGTTGAATACTCACAAGTGTATATTACTACCATAAATGTGTATTCCCCCTGTGCACATTCACAATTTATTATTGTGATAAATGCGAGGTGCTGGGGTACTATACAATAAGAATTTGTATAATATAATTAATTATTAAATTAAATTGATGTTAATTTTGCACATTACGATAATTTAAGTGATATTATGTATATTTTGTATAATAATAATCAAATGTATATTTTATGTGACTCTGTAATATACCATAAGTGAGTTTTTGCTTTTAATGAAATAGTAATGTATTGAAGTAGTGATTAATGATAATGATAAATTACAGTTATTACATTTCATATCCCAGTTATAATGAAAAATATCCCAGTTATAAGATTTCTTTAACTATATATTGTATTATTTCAATCTTATATTTATATAACATTTTGTTATTTACCAATCAAATGTTGAGTACGTATTTAATTGAAAAAATAAATTTCTCTGTGTAGACATTTTTTTAAACAGCTAAAGAGACTTAATTAAAAATAATGTCAGATAAATATTTTATGAATAGCGTTTCATTCAACCGCTAGGGTTATGACTGCCTGTACGATTTAGGAAGATAGGAAGGACACTACTCATTTTTGAATGGATTTATGGGTTGGAGATATATTCGGGTAGCTAACATTTGAAACTGATAAAAGTCCATTAAGAAAATAGAGTTTTAATGGGCAAAGGAAGTTTAACTTAAAGGGTTTCCGAAGAGTTACTAAAATGTTGATTATCAAAAGATGTTTAGAACAAAGGTTTTGAGGGTTGAGAGTGAGTCAGTATAAACTACTATTGTGTAGTGCATGTGGGGGGGGGGGGGGGGGGGGGGGGGGTGAAAATGTTTAAAGCTTTGTAGATGGCAAGTAATTCTGCATTATATATACTCAATATTATGGGGAGGGAAAACATGTACTCTGGAATTACTAAAGATTCCTGCTCCTATGGCATCTTTGTTTTAGGAACTGTCTGTATTTATGTCTGAGTATTTAAGTATTTACCGTGAAGGTTATGGATTAGGTAGCGGCCAGAGAGGGCAGGAAGTGTGAGAGCTGAAGTTCATTTCCTGTGTGATCCACAAAATTTCTCTTGAGAATCAATAAGACCAAAAAGAATCCAAAAATATTAAACCCTTCAACACATATTTGGAAGAAATTTAATGTTTGATGCACAACTGAAACATTGGTCATGTATAAAATGACATAAAGACCATGAAATACTATCCGAAATATTGAGTCTTCAATAAAATTTTTTGACGAAATTTGCTACTTGGTGCACCACCTAAATAATGCATGGGTCGGTTAAAAATTTACATAAAGGCCATATAACACAATAAAATTTGCCAATATGTTTAACCTGAGCTGTAATCCACAAAATTTCACACCAGATCCTAAAAGTCCGAGAAAAACATCAAAATACAAAATCTGTATATCATATTTCGAAGAAATTCGCTATTTAACTAATCTCCTGCATCATACGTAGTTCAAATTTACCTAAAGACAATATAACACATTAACATTTTTCCAAATAGAAAATTTGCAATACATATTGAAACTTTACTTACTTGGTGCAACTCATGTTGCACAAAGATGTATCGTTCTAGAGTAAATAAAACTCTGTTATACACTTCAATTTTCCAGGATACTAAGCCTGCAAAATATAATTGAATAAAATTGCTATCTGAGAGACCTCTATAATTATAAAAGTGTGAACAAGAAAATTTCACATTATATCCAATAAGACCAAGAAAAATATCAAAATACGAAACCCCCAAAACTTCTTTTGAAGAAATGCGCACTTTGGAACACATCATAAAATGAAATTCGTTACTTCACACACCCCTAAAGGTATTTTCCACCACATTAAATCCCCTTATGGATTAAAATTTTCAAAATACTAAATCAGCACGATTTTTTGAACGTAGCTTGCCGTTTATGGAAATTATTGAGTAGTAAAAGCGAATTTCTCTTCCATCATAAATTATTGCTTATAAATTAAACATTACAATAAATAAATTCAAAAATACAAAATCCGTAATTTGAGTAAATTCGCTACTTGTCACATTGTTCCGTCTTATACGATAAGTGTCTAAAATAAAATAAAAATACTGAACCCACATGAAATTTTGCGACAATTAGCTCATTGACCAATTTCTCGCATAATGAGACGTTTTTAAGAGTATTTCTTTCCATGTTCTTTAGTTTTAGGGTTAAAACCCCCTTCCTCATAAGAGGTCTTAAGTTCAAATGTTAATCCTCTTAATAAAGTAGTGTATAAAAAAAAAAAGTACTGTTTCTTAACCAAATATTTGCATTATTATGTATTTGATTAGAAACACAATACTCGAAGTAAAGTTTATTGTTTCTTTTGTCATTAGCCATGAACTAGCCAATTACTCGATCTGACACTGATGACCTTTCTTGATACGACTGTCAAAGAACTCTTGGACCGCAATTTAAACTTCCACAAAATTATCAAATTTTTTTTCATGAAGAAAACGGGCCTTGGATAGAAACAAGTAGTTATCCGATGGTGCGAGAAGAAACAAATGAAACTGTGTATGGCTGCATGAGCCAGGACACTAATAATGAGTTTTTTCTAACCGTGAGGAGGTAAATGTTCTTTTCCCAATGAGAGTGAGGTATAAAGCAGGACGTAGGTGGACATGCGGGATTGCACTTGAGGTTTATTTTAAATGTGGTTTAGTAACATTGCATTTTTCGAATAGAAAAGTCATGCTTAAATATCCCATTTGCATGACCCAAGGGGAGGGGCTATATACAGGTAGTCTCATAAATGACCTTAGGCAAGCTTTCATGGTAACGAATTATCTTCAAATGGCACTTGGTATCTATCAAAGATGAACTCAAACATTGCATTTAATTAGCACAAGCCCATTTAAAAACCCATTCAAGATGAACCTTCCCTTCTCAGATAACTTCTCTCCCTGCAACTAGGTAATGGATGAGCACAACTCTCCTCCTCAGATAACTTCCCTCCCTGCAACTAGGTAATGGATGCGCACAACTCTCCTGCTTAGATAACTTCTCTCTCTGTAACTAGGTAATGGATGAGCACAATTCTCCTTCTCGGATAACTTCTCTTCCTGCAACTAGGAAATAGATGAGCACAACTCTCCTCCTCAGATAACTTCTCTCTTTGCAATTAGGTAATGGATGAGCACAACTCTTCTCCTCAGATAACTTCTCTCCCTGCAACTATTTAATGGATGAGCACAATTCTCCTTTTCGGATAACTTCTCTCCCTGCAACTAGGTAATGTATGAGCACAACTCTCCTCCTCAGATAACTTCTCTCCCTGCAACTAGATAATGGATGAGCACAACTCTCCTGCTTAGATAACTTCTCTCCCTGCAACTAGGTAATAGATGAGCACAACTCTCCTCCTCAGATAACTTCCCTCCTTGCAATTAGGTAATGTATGAGCACAATTCTTCTCCTCAGATAACTTCTCTCCCTGCAACTATTTAAAGGATGAGCACAATTCTCCATCTCAGATAACTTCTCTCCCTTCAACTAGGTAATGGATGAGCACAAATCTCTTCCTCAGATAACTTCCTCTCCTCAGATAACACAATGTATGGGTATGTAGCCGTATGGGCTACGGGTCAATAATAATGTAGAACAAAGATAAGTAAAATCTAATTTATTATAAAAAATAATTACAAATCCTATTTACAGCTAACAATCGTCACTACTGCCCTTAATATCTAGTACATAAATAAATGGAAAATATAAATTACTTCCTGATAAAAAAAAATATATACAAATAAAATGTATGTTCTTATTTAAAAAGAGGGGTCAAAACTACTTGCTAATTACTGTTACATCACTTTACTGTTACCGGCAATGCAAAGGGTACTTGCAGCCCGACGCTCTGAGTAAGGCTTTCTGACACGGAATCTGACCATAGTGTTGGGATATAGTGTATAGGCGGTTATCAGAAGGTCCCCAACTAATGTAAGCGTGTCCTTATAAAAAATAATATATTTATTAAAACAAATAGTATTTGTTGCTTACAATTAAAATATAGCCCTGCAGGTGACGAATGGATGGTGAGGTCGTGCAAGGTGAAGGAACTGTTATCAGCGGGGTATCTGTGACGTCAACTGGGAGACCGCTGACCGCAAGACTTCGCTGCGATGTAGCTCGCTGGGCCTAGTAACCTGGGTACCTCTATGGCAACTACCTCGAAGCTAGGGAGGTTATCCCGAGGTTACCGTGCCGGCTCAATATTAGCTAAAATACAGATGTAAATAGAGAGTACTTGCGGCCTCTGAGCTCCCGTTGACGGTTGATCCAAAACCCCGTACTTCTCTCGATTCCTGAGTGTGTGAAAAGTGCCGTGTTTGTTGGAGACTTCCGCGTTCGCTGCGAGGGCTAAGGCGTCGTTCTCTAGAAGTGGTCTCTTCACAACTGTGCCCGAACAAACTTGCCCCGGTAGCACGGATCACTACCGTTGTACGCATCACTCTCGCGGGAAGTTCAAATCAAAAGTGCGTGCCGTTACAATAGTAACAATAACTTATCACTGACTCGGGGAGCTGCTTTTAAAACTTCGTGGAAGTGACGACACAGGCCTAGACGGTATTAATAGGATTTATAGGTCCCTTCTCGGAAAGGAAGGATGTATTTGGTGTCCTTCAATTGTCCCCAGTTCTGATCATCACGCTACCTACTTCCCTAGTAGTTTTAACAGTCCCTTAAATAATCAGACGCATTTGAAGGTGGACTTATTCCACCTGAGACGACCGCTCACCTCACAAGCCCGTTAATGGTGTATCTTACTTTCCTCAGATAACATTTCTCCCTGCACCAATGTAATTGATGCCTTATTTTTGTGGTCAAATGACTTCCCACTCTGGAACCTGGTCATGGATGCTTTCTGATTGGCCCTCCATGGAATTAGATAGCGGGTGCTTTATTATTGGCCCTCCTCAGATAACTTTCCTCCTTGGAACTAGGTAACGGCTGCTTTATGCTTGGCCCTCCTCAGGTAACTTTTCTCCTTGGAACTAGATAACGGATGCTTCATGCTTGGCCCTTCTCAGATAACTTTCCTCCTTGGAACGTGGTAACGGATGCTATATGCTTTGCCCTCCTCAGATAACTTTCCTTCTTGGAACTAAGTAACGGATGCTCTTTGCTAGGCCCTCCTCAGGTAACTTTCCTCCTTGGAACTAGGTAACGGATGCTTTATGCTTTGCCCTCCTCAGGTAACTTTTCTCCTTGGAACTAGATAACGGATGCTTTATGTTTAGCCCTCCCCAGGTAACTTTCCTCCTTGGAACTAAGTAACGGATGATTTATGCTTTGCAATCCTCAGGTAACTTTCCTTCTTGGAACTAGGTAACGAATGCTATATGCTTGGCCCTCCCCAGGTAACTTTCCTCCTTGGAACTAGATAACGGATGCTTTATTCTTTGGCCGCCTCAGATAACTTTACCCTTAGAACTAAGTAACGGATGCTTTATGCTTTGCCCTTCTCAGGTAACTTTTCTCCTTGGAACTTGGTAACGGATGCTATATGCTTAGCCCTCCTCAGGTAACTTTTCTCCTTGGAACTAGATAACGGATGCTTTATGTTTAGCCCTCCCCAGGTAACTTTTCTCCTTGGAACTTGGTAACGGATGCTATATGCTTGGCCCTCCCCAGGTAACTTTCCTTCTTGGAACTAAGTAACGGATGCTTTATGCTTAGCCCTCCTCAGGTAACTTTTCTCCTTGGAACTAGATAACGGATGCTTTATGCTTGGCCCTTCTCAGATAACTTTCCTCCTTGGAACTAGGTAACGGATGCTATATGCTTGGCCCTCCTCAGATAGCGCCCCAAACAAGTATATTTATAGCTGTATCATTCTTTCCTCCGATAATTTTCCTCTTTGGAACAAGGTTGTTCTAATTTTCCACTATTATTGAGCCTTCGTTGTTGTGATATTAAGCAGGTATTGTACTATAATTCTGATATATTATTGTGCAAATATTGTGCTAATGTTGCACAATTAGTGTTCTAATGTTGTAATAATATTGTTAATAATAATATGTGGACTGTAGACCATAGGAGATGTGGGAAATATTAACCAGCATTATTAGAGTGATAAATTAAATTTATTAATATAAAATAGAGAAAATTAATATTTATTATACATAAGAAAAAAATTATCTCCTTAAGTAATTAATTTGTAATTACTTAAATAATAAAATAACTTAAAATTAAATATAATCAATCTGGGACTTAATAAAGTCTCCAGAAAATTGCCCCTCTCTCAAATAATGTGCACCAAGGGTACTTATCAGTCCTGAAGAGAGCGGCTACGATTCCCAAGATGAAGATGGGTGCTGGGAGATCCTCCTCACACTGCGGCAGTCCTAATAATGTGTGGGCATCTCAGGCTTTCCTGGAAGCTACTTGGAGTGTCCCAAAAGGTGAAGGCTGCCAGCGTAATGCAGTGGGCTAGGTGGTCTAGCGAGGACTACTGGAAGATCCTCCTCACACTGCGGCAGTCCTAAGAATCTGTGGGCATCTCAGGCTTTGGAGTGTCCCAAAAGGTGAAGGCTGCCAGAGTAATGCAGTGGGCTAGGTGGTCTAGCGAGGACTACTGGAAGATCCTCCTCACACTGCGGCAGTCCTAAGAATCTGTGGGCATCTCAGGCTTTGGAGTGTCCCAAAAGGTGAAGGCTGCCAGAGTAATGCAGTGGGCTAGGTGGTCTAGCGAGGACTACTGGAAGATCCTCCTCACACTGCGGCAGTCCTAAGAATCTGTGGGCATCTCAGGCTTTGGAGTGTCCCAAAAGGTGAAGGCTGCCAGAGTAATGCAGTGGGCTAGGTGGTCTAGCGAGGACTACTGGAAGATCCTCCTCACACTGCGGCAGTCCTAAGAATCTGTGGGCATCTCAGGCTTTGGAGTGTCCCAAAAGGTGAAGGCTGCCAGAGTAATGCAGTGGGCTAGGTGGTCTAGCGAGGACTACTGGAAGATCCTCCTCACACTGCGGCAGTCCTAAGAATCTGTGGGCATCTCAGGCTTTGGAGTGTCCCAAAAGGTGAAGGCTGCCAGAGTAATGCAGTGGGCTAGGTGGTCTAGCGAGGACTACTGGAAGATCCTCCTCACACTGCGGCAGTCCTAAGAATCTGTGGGCATCTCAGGCTTTGGAGTGTCCCAAAAGGTGAAGGCTGCCAGAGTAATGCAGTGGGCTAGGTGGTCTAGCGAGGACTACTGGAAGATCCTCCTCACACTGCGGCAGTCCTAAGAATCTGTGGGCATCTCAGGCTTTGGAGTGTCCCAAAAGGTGAAGGCTGCCAGAGTAATGCAGTGGGCTAGGTGGTCTAGCGAGGACTACTGGAAGATCCTCCTCACACTGCGGCAGTCCTAAGAATCTGTGGGCATCTCAGGCTTTGGAGTGTCCCAAAAGGTGAAGGCTGCCAGAGTAATGCAGTGGGCTAGGTGGTCTAGCGAGGACTACTGGAAGATCCTCCTCACACTGCGGCAGTCCTAAGAATCTGTGGGCATCTCAGGCTTTGGAGTGTCCCAAAAGGTGAAGGCTGCCAGAGTAATGCAGTGGGCTAGGTGGTCTAGCGAGGACTACTGGAAGATCCTCCTCACACTGCGGCAGTCCTAAGAATCTGTGGGCATCTCAGGCTTTGGAGTGTCCCAAAAGGTGAAGGCTGCCAGAGTAATGCAGTGGGCTAGGTGGTCTAGCGAGGACTACTGGAAGATCCTCCTCACACTGCGGCAGTCCTAAGAATCTGTGGGCATCTCAGGCTTTGGAGTGTCCCAAAAGGTGAAGGCTGCCAGAGTAATGCAGTGGGCTAGGTGGTCTAGCGAGGACTACTGGAAGATCCTCCTCACACTGCGGCAGTCCTAAGAATCTGTGGGCATCTCAGGCTTTGGAGTGTCCCAAAAGGTGAAGGCTGCCAGAGTAATGCAGTGGGCTAGGTGGTCTAGCGAGGACTACTGGAAGATCCTCCTCACACTGCGGCAGTCCTAAGAATCTGTGGGCATCTCAGGCTTTGGAGTGTCCCAAAAGGTGAAGGCTGCCAGAGTAATGCAGTGGGCTAGGTGGTCTAGCGAGGACTACTGGAAGATCCTCCTCACACTGCGGCAGTCCTAAGAATCTGTGGGCATCTCAGGCTTTGGAGTGTCCCAAAAGGTGAAGGCTGCCAGAGTAATGCAGTGGGCTAGGTGGTCTAGCGAGGACTACTGGAAGATCCTCCTCACACTGCGGCAGTCCTAAGAATCTGTGGGCATCTCAGGCTTTGGAGTGTCCCAAAAGGTGAAGGCTGCCAGAGTAATGCAGTGGGCTAGGTGGTCTAGCGAGGACTACTGGAAGATCCTCCTCACACTGCGGCAGTCCTAAGAATCTGTGGGCATCTCAGGCTTTGGAGTGTCCCAAAAGGTGAAGGCTGCCAGAGTAATGCAGTGGGCTAGGTGGTCTAGCGAGGACTACTGGAAGATCCTCCTCACACTGCGGCAGTCCTAAGAATCTGTGGGCATCTCAGGCTTTGGAGTGTCCCAAAAGGTGAAGGCTGCCAGAGTAATGCAGTGGGCTAGGTGGTCTAGCGAGGACTACTGGAAGATCCTCCTCACACTGCGGCAGTCCTAAGAATCTGTGGGCATCTCAGGCTTTGGAGTGTCCCAAAAGGTGAAGGCTGCCAGAGTAATGCAGTGGGCTAGGTGGTCTAGCGAGGACTACTAGCAAGCAGAGGCCCAGGGGGGCAAGAGTCCAGTAGCGGGATTAACAAGGGACTAAGCAGCCGCTCTGTACACTCGCGAGGAGAGAGAGAGAGAGAGAGGTGTGAGAGAGAGGGGTGAGATGGGGCAACACAACTTACAATTGAATTACAAATATGCTTAAAATTTATTATATTTTAATTCAACTAAATTGTGGCAAATGTGAAAGTCGCCAACAAATATTGTGTTAGTGCTCTAATTTGACTTTTTGTTAATATTTTCTTAATTTTGTGCTATTTTTACTTTTAGTGACCTTATGATATGCAAATTTTCTAATATGACGTACAAATGTTGTCCTAAAGTTGTACTAATATAGGGCCAATATTTTATTAGTGTTCTATTATGATATTGTGCTATAAATATGACAATCTTGTCTATAAAAATAATATTGCATTTATATTCTCTTATCTGTGATATTGCGTTAATTTTTAACACAATATTACTTTTGTAAAAAAAACAACAAAAAAACTTTGCATCTTTATAGTCCTAACATTATCCTAATGTTACTTTAATGCAGCTCTAATATTGTTTTGTAGTGCTATTTTAGCAGCGATATTGTTCCAATATTGTCTAATATGGTGTGTTCTATTGTATTAGTGTTATAATATGGTATGGTGCTATATTGTCACATATTCGTGCTAATATTATATTTAATTATCCTAATGATATAAAATGTTGCATTAAAATTGTCCTAATTTTATTTTAATTATATATTGTGCTTTTATTGACTTAATTTTGTAATAATGCAGTGGTAATGATGTACTTATATTGTTTAAGTGTTCCAAAAAAAAATGTTGGTCTATAATTGTCACAATCTTTTGCTAACTTATCATCAATACTGTCATGAAGTTGTGCTGATATTCCTCTTATACTATCCTAATCTTATATTAATACAGCTCCAATATTTTTCTATTATAGTTTTAGTATTTCAACAGTATATTTTACTATTATTGTAAATTTGAGGAGGGCGTACCACTGTTGTACTAATATTGTCCTAATGTTGAGTTAATATTGTGAAATGGTTGTACTTTATATTGGTTTAGTGCTCTAGAGTTCTATTATGATATTATACTGTTATTGTAACAGTTTCACGCCAATGTGCTAATATAGTCCTAACGTTAGGCAAATGTTGCACTTCAATTGCTCCAATATTGTGCCGTTGTTGAGCCACTATTGTCCAAATGATTTGATGGTGTTCTAATATGAAATTTTGCTAAAATTTTCGTACTAATACTGTGCCAATGTTTTCCAAATATATATAGGTTTTGTGATTGTGACTGTTTTATTCCAAGGTTAGGATAATATTGTCCTAACGTTTTGCTTATGTGTGTAAGAAGGTGATATAATATAATAATTTTTTTTTAACTTTTATTTATTTATTACATTCTGTTAAATTAAAACATTTTGTAATTTGATCACCATAATGAATTAGAGAAAAAAAATGACATACAATATCAATCACATGAGGAGTGAAGGTGACCAATGACACCACTCTCAATTTATTTACAGATTATGTCCCCAGGAGGTCACGGGGCCATCTTCTTTTTAGTCGTCGGGGTGGATCATAGGGGTTGGAGTCCGATGACAGGGAGTGGGCATATGGATTAGGGTGAAATTGGAGTTTACAGTGGAGGAGCTTGAAGCGAGTGGAGATGAAGTCTTGGACGAATGGGATATTATAATCTTGATGTAGGGTAGAGTTCGAGACGTAGTATGGAGCATTTGCAATAACTCTTAGGATTTTGGATTGGAAGGA
>KZ809478.1:11182-28704 GCA_000696205.2 Oncopeltus fasciatus
GATTTTTCATTCAGAGCTGGTATCAAACCTGAGGGATTATGATTAGATGATTTTAGTTGGGGTTCGGTCAAGGTAGATCCAAAAAAATACAAATTTAAAAATTTTTTTTTTTTTTACGGGTTATCTGCCAACGTTTCGGGTTACATTGTAAGCCATCTTCATGGCTACGATAGCCATGGTCATGATGAAGACGAGAGAGGGACAGGACGTCCTCTCTCGTCTTCATCATGACTATGGCTATCGTAGCCATGAAGATGGCTTACAATGTAAGCCGAAACGTTGGCAGATAACCCTTTAAAAAAAATACATTTTTTTAATTTTTTTTTTGGGGTCTACCTTGACCGAACCCCAACTTAAATCATCTAATAATAATATATACGGTAAAAAAAAACTCTCCTTCTGTGGTATTAAGTTTTACTCATTCTATTGAGAGTAAGTAGCATACTTTTAGAGAGTCTCCAAGTGAGAAATACGCTAGGTTTCTTGAGCGGCACCCAAACTCCTTGAGAACCTTTGTGTGGAGGACGGGAAGGACCTCTTAAGACTTGATGTATTCGGCGGCGAGCCGTCTTTGAAGTCCCCAGTCGGGCACCTCTTCCACCTCCAAGAGTCTCATTTGAGTCGCTATCCCATTTAAATGAGTCGGTGCTCCCCCCCCCCCCCCCCGGGCAAAGAGGATAATGTTGTAAAAATGTGTCTTGAGACGGCTGAGCGGGTCGCTAGCTCCACCGTCAATCCGGAGATAGGGATCTGTGGCCGCCTTCAATGGAGTACCCGTGGGAACCTGGTCTCCTGCAGGCCCCGAGGATTTGGAATCGTTGCTAATCAGACGAAAACCCTTTTTTCCCGCACGAGACTTTTCCGTGAAGATAGTGTCTCATTCAATGAAGGACTTTACTCCTTTCACCGGGACGGCATCAGCTCTTATCTGTTGATCTTTAAATTCTTAATAGATTTCTCTTCTTACTCAATTTGCCTTAGATGGTAACAAATTACTTCTAACGGGATCTTTAAAAATACCAAATCCACTAATTACTTTATTAATATTTTTTGTGGTATTTAATCCCACGTAAATTTTAACAATTTTTAGTGCAAGGGAACAGAATAAAATCTATCTGTCCCAGCCAGGACTCGAACCTAGATCTCCTGCTATCCGGGCAGGCGTATTTACCATTGATTGTCATAAATAATTGATTAGTTATCAGACTTGTTCTGGTAGCATAAATGGTAAATGCACTAGCCCGGACAGCTGGAGATCGTGGTTCGAGTCCTGGCTGGGACAGTTAATTTTTTTATTCTGTTCCCTTGCACTAAAAATTACTAATTATTTCATTTTATTTTTTAAAAGCCCTTATCATATTATCAATTTATTTATTGCTGTATATTGAAAAGGTCCCCTCATATTCGCAGATAATCTCAACTGTAAATAAGTGTTGACATGTATGATATGTTCACGTAGGCTTCGACGGTCGTCAGAAGTATTTACCGTTTCTTCTTCCGGGTTGGACCGAGTCAAATTGGTGTTATTTGCCGAGCTTTCGCACATCATGTGATGGCTTCTTCAAGGCTGAAAAGTGAATGAGAGTTGTAAAAGAGAGATTTTGAAAATCCAGGTGGTATATATGTATGATATTTTCTTCTCATTAGAACTAAATAAGGATATAATGTGCAGGAGTAAGGTTTATGTCTCTGGAGCTAAAGATGCCCGCGGCCTATAAAACCAGCTGAAAAAACATGCATTCCCTTCAGCATATTATATGTTCAGGAGTTTCCTATAAAGGTAGGAATCAAGGGGTGGATTTGAAAAAATCATCTATTCCAAAAGTCACCTATTAGAAGCTTTAGTTTCAGAAACATTACCTATGTTTTATATATTATTTGCTTTAGATAGGCTGTCTCTCAAAAGCTGCGTATACAACCAGCTATCCAATTTTTCATTATTTATATACTTATTTAAATGAAAATTGGTACTTAGATCTTATAAGTTAAAGTGAGAAATGAAGGTAACATAATATAGCTGATACAGGCTTAGCCTCAGCCTACCAAGAGCGAAAGGGTTTGAGTAGCTGCTCAACACTCGCTGTACATTCTTGAATATCTTACTAATTTTTCACCTACTTAAATCCCACTTAAAGAATTTCGTGAAAATCTATGAAGAAGCTATTTCTGAATCTCCAAAAGCAAAGTAGTCCAGTATTAAAGGTGCTATATTCACAAGCCCAAGGTCTCAGGTTGATAAATCACAGTGTATAGTAAGTTTTTCTTTCAGTGCCAAATGATTCCTGGTCCAGTCCGACAGTTAAAACACCCAGCTTTAATTAGGTACCATTCTTCTTTCAATGGAAATAATTCAGACACACCTTCTCACGAGCAAACACATCCATATTATGTGGTTTTTTACAGGGTCTTTAACGCCTATTGAGGGAATATTTTAAAGAAAAATCACATCACATCACATGATATCATAATCATATCATATCATATATCATAGTATCATAGTAGAGAAACAGCTTGATATCTTATTTTTAGAATGTAGGAAATCTGCTAAATGTGGCTGTTGCCATTTTTAAAATTTAAGTAATTATATCATCTAGGATGAAGCTTATCTGAGAAAAAGTGGTTTTATTTCTTATTTAGTAGCAATTTTATCGACCTTGCCTTTGAGTTTTTGTATTTTTTATTTATTTATTAAAAGCTGCCACAGCAATTACTCGATACAAACTACTAGTCATTTGATAGTTGCAAATCCAGACCAAATGCAATCCTTTAAGTGCTTACTTAATTACATCGATTATAGCATATCTTCCTTCAGTGTTATTTATTTAAGACCAGCATTCTGAACTAGACAGTGAATTACATGCTATTACCTTATCAAATAAACTTGTTCATCATAGATGGTCAGAGGTAATTACCTCAATCCTAACACATTACCTCTTATAGACTACTCTATAATATAGCCATTTTTTATTTAACTATTTTTTTCAATCTCATGATTAGGTTACCACAGCCACGTGGATTTTTCATTCAGAAGCATGCATTTTCGTACAGATGATAGAAGAACTAATGTTGTTTCAGTAGTTAAGATTCTAGGCTACTTACCTGAAGCTCTCAGGTGTAATTTTAACTCTGCGTAATAATTATTTCTTTCTATACTTCTGTGTATAATGGCTCTGAACAGCCCTGGGAACGCCTGTAAAGGTGCAATTCTGGGCCAGAAAGTATTATTAGTTAGTGTTAGCCTCCCTTTCAACCTCTTAGGGTCATTGAAGGAGGGGCTGTCTACAGGTTGCCATCCCATTCTAAACATCCATAGTTCAGGCAAGCTTATATTTGTAGATAAAAGTTTGTCCAGGACGGGATTGAGAACCGCACAAAAAGTATGTGAACCATATACTTTCACAGTGTTAATGTTCCACGGGTCACGAACAGTCGCTTTTGTAACATTTGTTTCTTCTATGGGATCCTATGGCCTGCAGTGTTTTTAAATATGAATTGTGTTGTTTCTCATAATTAGAAGTTTAATGAATTATTAATTTATTCTAAGCTTAAAAAATCCATCAAGGAAGAGCTGCATAAACTAAGCATATTTCTCTTGTTTTATTAAAGATGAGCATAGATAAGAGCAATTGAATGATTTGTGATGGAGTTTAACCTATGTAAAGTTAGAGTAACTAAAACTGGTTCTAGTCCGAAAGGGTAAGAAGGGTGGGAAATAACTCAACATTTATAGTTATATTCATAAAAATATTCCTTAATTTATCATATTCCTAAACATATTGTAGAACATTAGTTTAGATTTACTCCTCTATTATAATTCTTTAAATCCTACTATCATCTCTACTTAAATTGAAGATTATAGCAGTTAAGGCAAAAATAAAGTTAACTGTCAGGAGTATGTCAACGTCTCTGCTCGGAGCAAACAAAGTTTAAGTCAATTTATTTAAATGAAAAAAAATGTTTCTGCAAATATCCATAACATTTCCTTAAAAATGATTAATGAATAAAATTTACGAGTTTTTTATAAGTGAAAAATTATTTTTTCTTTATAAATATTTTATTTGGTTGTGGTTTTTATCCCACGTAAATTTTAAACAATTAATGAGAGGGAATAGAATAAAAAATCTAACCGTCCCAGCCAGGATCTAACCAAAATCTAACCGTTCCTGACTGGGACGGTTAGATTTTTTATTCTATTCCCTCTCATTAATTGTAAAAAATTAGTCTTTTACTCATTTTATTGTGCACGTATTTTATAATTTCTTACCTTAAATAAACTTCTTTTTAGTATATATGGGTCATGTTTATCAAGATATTATATGAAATCGGTTGAGTGGGAGTGACTTATGAGGAATAACAAAGTGAATTACCGCGGATATCTCAATTACTATTAGTGCTTTATAAAAATGTACACAATGTAGTGTAAGATTTTATATTCAATAAAATATTTAAGGAAGATATTTTAGAATGAAGGATATGAGTTGAGCGGCTCTCCCTTTGCGACCAGAATAAAGCCTTACACAGCGACAGTATATTTGTTCTTTTGCGGTTTGTAACATCAAATTTTACTCCTATTTAAGCCCACTATGAAAAAAACCGGCTTACTAAGAATCAACTCTTGCGTGTCGGACTTTTTTCTAAATAAACAGCGGTTATTGATAACTTTTGAGCAAGGGTGCATTGTGTCTTTGCGGCAACAATGGACTCACTGGAAGAAACACAATTTATAGAATAGAAGAGAGGGGAGTGTCTTCTCAATCGTCCTACAGAAAAAAAGTCCATCGTCTGGGAGATCTGCCGCAAGTTCCAGAAGCACAGAGTTCCGTTGGCCGCTAGAAGCACCCCTGCGAGCCTCGAATTTGCATACAATCCCGGAGTTCTTCCCCCCCCCCCCCATCCACCTCCGAGTCTCTTTCCTTTGCCGCCGCCACCGCGTCCGAACTATACAATATCACGGGACAATAGTACCACGGTCTAGCACAGACAATACTCCAGCTCCCCGAGTACGCCTTCCAGCATCTGAGGTCCTCCAGAGTATGTCCAATACTGCTTTGTCCAGCACATTTCCAATAGAACGGCTTCCGTTTGCTTTCCGCAACTGTTTACATCCACATTTCAACAGATTAATTTGAGGTTCCATCCCAGGAAATTCTCCCCACTCCCTCATCCCGGTATTTTTCGAATCATAATCCTGTTTTTGAAAAAGGTTTTTGAATCGGCAGGATTTAACCACATTGCAGTTAAGTAGACAACATAGGTTAGTTTATAGGCTATATTCCTGTCTACTCTTAAGTTAAGTAATACCTGCCAAGTTCACCTAACAATCCAGCACATCATAGAGGTTTGCCCAATTTATCAGAATTACTTCACTAGGGAAGGCATTGGAAGAAATATGGCAGAGTGCCTTGGGAACAACCCCTCTACAGTGGATGGGCTGTTAAACTTTCTTAAAAAAGCAGGTATAGCCCGGAAAATCTAAATTAAAGAATGAGATATTATTTATTATTTTAGTTAATAATAATTTATTTATTATAATTTATTAAATATATAATAATAATATTTAAATAAATAAAAATCCATTAATTTAGGTTGTTATAGTGGTCGAAATAATCCTGATTCCTGTATTTTAGTAACTGATTTATAGTGGACATATTTAGGGGTATTTATAGGGCGTAATAACCTAGAAGTTGATTGCCCTCCAATGATCTACTACTACTACTACTACATCCTGAGACAGAAATTCTTTCTGAAGAGATGCCGCTGTACCATTGAAGCAGAACCAGATCTCATCAATTAGTCACCTTTAAAGAGTTCAGTGGGATGTGGCAACTTTACGGTCTCTCGTGATTTCTACCTCTCTGTCCTCGGCGGTGGGTCACCGAATCACCCTCTCGGCCTCCCGCAGTCTGCTAATACTGACTGATGTCCTTCCACACCCCCTGACACAATGCACCCCCAAACCTTGCCAACTCGGCCAGGAGCACGTAGCGCTACCCTCTTCCCAGGTGTCTTTGTCCATTTCCCTTTTCTGTAGAAGCGGGTTTTTTCTCTCTCTAGGATGATGGGGAATTTCTCGGTGTGCCAACATTTGTCTATTAAAGAATAGCTAGTCTCACGCTTTTCTCAAAATTCGTCCTCTTTCTTTTTCCTTTTTTTTTTTCTCTTTTANAAAAAAATCCATTAATTTAGGTTGTTATAGTGGTCGAAATAATCCTGATTCCTGTATTTTAGTAACTGATTTATAGTAAACATATTAAAAGGTATTTATAGGGCGTAATAACCTAGAAGTTGATTGCCCTTCAATCTACTACTACTACTACTACATCCTGAGACAGAAATTCTTTCTGAAGAGTTGCCGCTGTATCATTGAACCTGCACCAGATCTCATCAATTAGTCACCTTTAAAAAGTTCAGTGGGATGGGGCAACTTTACGGTCTCTCGTGATTTGTACCTCTCTGTCCTCGGCGGTGGGTCACCGAATCACCCTCGGCCTCCCGCAGTCCGCTAATACTGACTGATGTCCTTCCACACCCCCTGACACAATGCACCCCCAAACCTTGCCAACTCGGCCAGGAGCACGTATCGCTACCCTCATCCCAGGTGTCTTTGTCCACTTCCCTTTTCTGTAGAAGCGGGTTTTTTCTCTCTCTAGGATGATGGGGAATTTCTCGGTGTGCCAACATTTGTCTATTAAAGAATGGCTAGTCTCACGCTTTTCTCAAAATTCGTCCTCTTTCTTTTTCCTTTTTTTTTTCTTCTTTATTATTTTTATGAGAACGAAAAGTTTCTAAAATAGAAAACCTCCCTTGATAACTCATTATAATATAAAACTGTTATTATCTGGGTTAATACTTGTCTGCAGGAACGAATGTTTTATTATGAATTAAAAAAAAAAAAATCTTATTGTTATTTAGGTAAAGGAGTAGAAATGTTTTTTTTTTTTTTTTAAGTTTACGAAGCTCAAATTTAATACTTTGCTGTTCTTCACAATCTTTTATTCGAGTTTTAATAAGTGGAAGATGTAATATATCAAGCAGCTTAATTAATTTTATGAAGTTTTGAACATATTATTGATTTCCAGAATCTAGAAATCATAAAAAACACACTTCATGTTAAAACATTAAAATAAAACTTTACTAGACATTATTTTTCGTTAATTGACTTAAACATTTACTAAAAGGAAAAAGATATTTAAAAATTTTACCACAAAAAGTTTTTGACAAATGGTTTTTATGAATTCTCTTTGAAAAAATATTTTAATTTTCAAAGTTGATTTCATTAATCTCTAAGCAGAATTTGAATGCAACTAATTTCATAATTTTAATAATTATTTTCTGATTGTAAAAAGTTTTTACTGGTTCACTAAACCATGTATGTTGGAAACGTTAAAATTATGAAATTTACATTGAAAATTATTTGTAACCTTAGAAATTTTAAAGTCAAAATGCTTTTATTTTGTATTATTAAAGAATTTTTCAAATGTAACACATACAATTACATTAAAAGTGAACAATACACGTTTTGGCCGATCGATCATGTTAAATGGAGCATGTTAGCTCATGTTCTCGGTTCTTATCGTATCGTATACTTTATACTATTTTTGAAAAACCATCCAAAATATTTTTATGCTACAAAATAAAGTGGTTTATATTATTAAAAGTTTTAATGACACTAAAGAATACCTANAAGGATCAGTGCAGTGATTATAGACTTTATATATTTTATTATGAATATAGGGAAACCAATTTCCAGCCTCTTGTGAATCCTTTAATTTTCACAATTTTATTATTGTAATTATACAGTGTAATACTAAATGGGGTTGACATTCGTTTTCCTGTCATCTATCATTGAGTATGTATTAATAATGTAGAACTCGATGTTGAGCATATTTATATGTAGAAGAAAAAAAAAAGTATTTGTATGTTTCTCAGATGAAAATCATGAATAAATGAGAAATACATTGGACGACACAATTACTTTCCCATTTTATTGCTTTAGTGCATTACATAAATGAATAACTAATATTAATGTATTCATTGCGTAAGTAAATTGTAAATTATTACAGTATTACTATTTATTTTTATTAAAATAATTAGTCTCTCTTCCTAAAAGATAATTGTAATACGCAAATATTTTAAAACTTTTAATTGAAAAACAAGAGATTAGCAATTTACAAGTGACAAACTTATTGTTTAACAACTTCAAAATAAAAATACTATTCGTTTACAAAGTCATACTTCCTTTTTTTTCAGTTAATAAATATTATTTAGCCTTCTTTATTAGTGAATATCTAAGAAATGATATTTTCGTTTATACAAGAGATTTTCAGTTGTTTTTTTTTATATGTAATTTTTCTTGACTGTTTTAACATGCATTTTATAATAAAATGAAAAATTATAAATAGACACTTAATTTATTGTCAACCAAGATCACAGAAAATCAATAAATTGTATAAGTTACCAATAAAACCCTAAACAATTGTAAATAAATTATAAACATGTAAATATATATTACAGCACTTTAAACAACATTTCATTTTCATTAAATTAAAGTTAAAATATTATATTATATTCACGTATATAAACCCATTTAGTAAACATAACAAACACACACACAAAATTTTTAAAAATTCCTAAAATCATTTAGATTTTATGCAAAATGAAGTGATACTTTTTATCACTACTTAAGTATTTCTATAAAGTTTATATTTTATTTGGACATTTAACTCAAAGCTCAACCGCATACTTCCAAACTGGTCCCAGTATTGTTTTATAAATAGTGAGGTTTTAGTGACAAACAAGGCTGTCTTATTAGCTTGTAAAGTTGTCCGTAAATTTTATTTCGTTCCTGTCTTTTGATTTTTGTTTGTTTGTTCGTTCCATGTAAGTCGAATGTCAAGATGAAAGCCCAGGTAACCTACTCAATCAGAAGTTGGGATAGGGTTATCATAAATGAAAATTCATCCTGGTTGATTCTTCCTCAGTGCGGACGTTTCATGTAAACATATACCTTCGTTGACTTTAAAGCGCCAGTGCTGGCAACACTACTCCTTATCCATTAAATGTCTCTGGCAGTAAGGGAGTCTATAGATCTGAAGAGAGGATTGCCCTGTCGTCCGCAAAAGTTGCAAGGTGCGTGCTGAGGTAGGATGCCAACAGTCTGTGTATAGGATGTAGACGATAGACCCCAGTGTATCTTGTGGAACATACGCACCCACTTGGTAATCTTCGCAGTAATCTTATCCTTGTCGGACCCTGAAGGATCGGTCGGTTAGGTAGAAGCGAAAGATAAGAGTATTTGCAGAGATGGACAAAGTGTTACTAGTGCCGTGTGTCATTATATTAATAAATTTCTTAACGCGAATAATCTATATGGTAGTCAATCTATGAAATTAATATGCTTAATTTCATAAAACTTAACAAAATAAGAGATGAGGGGCATGATGAATCGGCTGGTAGACACTTTAGACGTTATAACACAATTTATATTTTTTTTTTCTCTTTCAGATTCTTTCTTTTCCTTCTTCAATCTTTATTTATTAAAGTTATCTCCCAAGAAAAGTGAAATTAAAGTGGAATCCGCTTGTCTGAACAAGTAAGACAATACATCAAGGGGGTGGGTTTTTGTTCTCCCCCCCCCCCTCCTCTTTTCTCTGAGGGGCGGCCCGTTGTAGGATTTATGGCGGTTCAGGACACCTCTCGAAGCCCGTACATCAGCTCTTTGGATTATTAACTTTAATCATAATCTTCAAGCCACTCCTTCTCTCTTGGGGGTGACAATTGTCGCTCTTGCAGCTGACGCGCTGCTGTACTTCATACTTCAAGAGTACATTAGGCCTCCACCTTGTTTTTTTTTGTTTTTTTAACGGCTCTTTTTCTTTTTCACTCTCAGTCATCATATCTATTAATTCAGAAATGTTTGCAGGGTTTTTAAATGTTTTGATTTGTAAGATTTAAATATTCATCACTTCCTTCCTTTTAAAAATAAATTTGGTACTTCTGTCAGCAATAAGAATCCATTAGCCAAAATTTTCAGATAGGGCGAAATAACCGCCTTGTTTTTCTCGCTAGAACCTCATCCTATCTTATCCTGTCCATTTTTTTTATTTTTATTAAATAATCGCTCAACGACTTGGTTATCAGCGCCTATGATTCTTAATATTAGTTCCTGGTACGTAGGGAAGGCGAAACAATAAAGACGGCGGACCCCCCACGCGATCCCCCAAGCCCGCCACGGAGCCACCGGCAGCACTGCAGGAACCAGGCTTGCCCCTAGACATTCCGGTCCGACTAAATTCTGGCTGCCATACCTGGGGGTGAGGATGTGCACGGTTGGACCAGGCCGTCCACTATCCTGTCCATTTGTTAGAAATGAAGGTGCATAAAGAGATTCATAAGCTTTTAGTTTAAATGTTAATTTCAAAAAAGGATCTATATCCCAGACCTATGTCCAAGACGGCTGACATCTTGTGATGTGAGTCAATCCTCAGCGACACCTATGTTGCACTTCGCAAAGCCTTGACATTCTCGGCATATCCGACGTAGCCAGCGGCGCTTCTCTCGCGGCCAGGCGAAGCCATTACTTACACGGCTGGGTATTTCCACGGCAATGAAATGACCACAATGCGTCAGATGGATGGCGCTCTTGACAGATGTCTCCAGGAAACACGTGGCCCCCCACTGCCGGTGATAAATATATATGTATCTGTGTCGAACCCCCCCTCCCACCACTATATATCATTATATTCACCGGCAGAACGCTCCCATTCCTCACCGATACACAACCTTATATATCATATATTTGGGAGTTTCCTCCATTTGCATTTATATTTCTAAAAATGCAAAATTCCAGATACTTGAATCTTTCGATTTGTTTAATTACTTCATCATATCACTACTCACATGCAAAACAAGATCGCTGAATTAGTAGTTTTTGCTATTATAAATCAACATTTAATCAATTATAGAATAATACTTTATTCAAAATTAATATAGATGATTACTTAATTTAAATTAATTATAGAGCAACTTTATTAAATCGAAACTTTGTATCCTCTCTAAATAGTTATATAATAGTTTAAAAATCAACAATAATAACACAGAGAGATATTTGGAAATACCATTTTGAGGAGGCAGGAAACTTTTTAATGATAGCCATGTTATTCTAGACATCCATGGCACTGAATAGCTTTTATTTTACTATAAATGTGATAGTACGCGAATTCGCGGCTCCAACCCTACGAATTCTTCGAGGTTCCCTCGCCTCCCACTCTTAACTATTTAACTTCAGAAAACATATATATTTTCTTTTAATTTTTCTTTATTATTTGCTTGCAAAGTTTATTATTCAATCACACTTGTTTTTTTTAAATGAGTTAAGGTAGCAAACTATATTTTATAAGTAATCCTTTTGCGTTGATGAAAAATGGTTATCATTATTTCCGTGTCTTGGGTATAATGAACTGTTTTCATTCCTCTCTTAAGATGCCCGATTCCTCTAATATTTGAATTTTGTAAAAAAATTATTGATAGCTTTCTTATGACATATTACTCTTAATTTAATACAGATATTGTTGACCGAATAAAGGAAAGGCAGATATAATAAGACAAGTATTATCATGTGTCTAATTCAACTAACTTAATTTCTTTTAAAAATAAATAAAGGAATTTTAAAAAATGGAAAGAAAGGAAACCTACAAATACAAAATACAAAGTAGACGAAGATAAAATATTGGAAAGAAGATGGAGGGAAACAATTAAAAATGGCGGAAATTGGAGGAAGATGTTTCTTCTAAAGTTGCCTAGCCGAAGGAAAGGAGAAATCCCATCGGTGGATTACTGATGGCAGCCTTTCGCCGTAATCTGTTTACGAAGGATATCTGCGGTGTGTCGGCGATAGATCCCGCAGAGGAAGGACGCGCTATACAGCACACGCCGATTGACCACACATCAAATGCAGTCATTCCCGGTCTTCCTGCAGGGTGCCAACTCGAATCCCCTACTCCAGAGTTAAGAGTAGACTGTTGAGCAGTGGCTTTAGCTCTATCAGTGGGAGAGTATTTGGTATTACTTTCCAGCCAGTAGATTGCAGGTTATCACTTATAAATCAAAAATACCGAGGGCCAACCGGAAGTAAAGGTTCCCCAGTTTCTGGTTTCCTCTCGAGTACCCCACTGATCAAGAGGTCTTGCATTTATTGCAGAAACTGCCAGTTCTAGTGCTAGTTATATTGTGCTAGTTCTAGTTCTAGTTATTGTGAAAGTTATAATTGCTAGTTTTAATGATAATAATATGAAATGGCTCATAAATGAAGAATTAAGTATATATTTTGCCTGAACAACAATTTAGTTAAAACCTACTTTTTTGGCATGAATTATAGTGAGTAATGCATTTGAGGGTACTTTTCTTTCTAGGTCTGCGGCCCAAAATTTTACTCTTGAAATTTTGCCCGCGTGTTGATATTTTGCATATTCACAAACAAACACAGTTAAAAGAATATAAAATGAAATTAAAATTATTTTTGAAGAATTATTTCTTTATAAAAACAAAAATAATATTTATAGTTACTTATCAAATTGAAGTATACGTAGCTAAATTTATAAAAAACTTTACTGAAAAAATGCACATGTGAACTAAATCAAGTTGATATTTCGACAAGAAGTAAATACTAGAAGTTTTAATATTTCTGACAAATACAATACGTATATTTGACGATATGATTGAAGATTATATTTTTAGTTCGTTCATACACGGCTAGATTTATATTTATATTTTGACATGATTTTTGTAATATTTTTTCGAAAAGCTCATGAATTATAATTCTAGTGCTTAGTGCTATAATTTATAAATATACATATCGCATTGTGTGTGTGTGCATATATATATATATATATATATATGTTTCACTCAAAATGGTGCTTCTATGGATTGAACAGTATTAGTAAGAAGTTGCTGCACATAAAAATNTTTGTATTTATAGACAAATGTAATCTATACCAGTTGTTACCAAATCTGAATGATCTTTTGCTGATTGATTAAATATCATGTACTGAAACATCTGATAAATATTTTTAATTCTTTGGATTTTTTTTCCAATTACATAGAACTACGGATTTATATTCTGACTTATCTTCTTAGTATAGCTAAACCCTAAATGTATATTAATTTTTATGATAAACTCTAAATGAAAATTATTAATAGATTTGGTTTAAATTAATCTAAATTTAGTAAATTTAAAGCATTTATGGTTGAATTAGCTTTCCGCAGACTACTTTTTTTACTACTGCCTCGTTTATTAGTAAAAAAAGTGATGCATACAAGTTTGTGTGCTATGGTGGTGTGATGGTAATCTTACGGCACATAAAAACCCTAAAAGTCCTTTGATTTTTCTGAATTTGTACGTGATTTATTAAAAGAATAAAGGAATTATTCTTTACACTTCTTATAACAGTACTTATCACTATGGTAATCTGTTATAAGCAAAGATAGTTAATATATCATCACGAAAAACAAAAAGAAAGAAGTCGCATATCAATGTAGTATGTGATTATCAGCAAAGCTTTTATCCCTTAATGCTTTAGCAGTGCTATTGTACGTAATTGAAGTGAATTTAAAATAAGTACGATCCCACCAGAAGCTTCACCAGTGTAATGTTTGATATATACGTGTATTTAAGATTTTTTTTTAAGCGATTAGTATGAAGTTCTTTTGATCACTTATGGTGCAGTTACAACTGAGAACATTGCTTCTTCTTCTTTAAAGCGTATTAAATTTTGGTAGATTATTACTTGTCAAGCACAGCAAATAAAACTCAAGTGAATTACTATAAACTAAATTTATTGGAAATTTCAGTGTTGTATGAGGAATAATCCACCAAGCAGCTTCATAATTTACAGTTCCCAAATATCATCTTTCAAGGAGTTTTTCAATTTAGATAAAGAGAAGAGTGACCTACCTCAGATGGATGGCGCTCTTGACAGATGTCTCCAGGAAACACGTGGCCCCCCACTGCCGGTGATAAATATATATGTATCTGTGTCGAACCCCCCCTCCCACCACTATATATCATTATATTCACCGGCAGAACGCTCCCATTCCTCACCGATACACAACCTTNAGGAATAATCCACCAAGCAGCTTCATAATTTACAGTTCCCAAATATCATCTTTCAAGGAGTTTTTCAATTTTTCAAAGAGAAGAGTGACTTACCGAAGGGTCATTCCTGGGATTAACATGACCATTTAAGGGCGTTGGGGAATTAAGATAACCTATATAACATTTAAACAAATAAGCTCAGCTATATCCATAAATGGCATACCTTCCATTGTCCGTCTTCATTGGTTTCTACAAACCATCTTCTGTTGGCGAGCGCTTTCGGACATTGTCCATCTTCTGGCCGAATACATGCGTTCACTGTCACTGTCTGTATTCAACTGGTCGAATACAGACAGTGACAGTGAACGCATGTATTCGGCCAAGAAGATGGACAATGTCCTAAAGCGCTCGCCAACAGAAGATGGTTTGCAGAAACCAATGAAGACGGATAATAGAAGGCATGATAACGGAGATTTCATTGGTGGTGGAAATGACCTTTTAGATTATTTAAATCCATAAATCTTAGTTTTATAGTGTCTTCTCTAAAGGAATTGATGGATTCCTATTGCAGCAAATCCTATCCCTCGGCTGCATGTCTCCTTCGCGTTGTGACGACCGGACCTCCGAGTCCTATCTCCCGGCGGGGATCGCCGGCCGGGGACGTGTGGGAGATGTAGATAGGTGGGCGGGATGACAGTGCACCAGCTGCTTCCTACCTCAGCCGTCCGTTCGCCTCTCCCATAAACATTTCCTTCTCTTAGAAGTGCAAGTGGCTTTCTTCTTGGGTTTGTTTTCCATAAGAGACTTCGTGGATTTGATGGATGTTTCAGAAAAAAGGTCTTTTGGAAGGACATTCAAAGCTCTCGAATGGCAGAGCTTTAAACAACTTGATGAGTTCAACTATGGAACACCGGCGTACAGTAGGAAATAAAGGCATCAGTAATTAAGTACACCTTGCCGTTTTGCTTTTGAAGGAGAGAGTACAAGTAATAGTCTACTTAGAATGAAATAATATTTTAGCTATTAGGGCTTAAGTTTCCTTCATAATCTTCCTTTGACATTGACGAGGTCTCTCAAAGTTTCTGGAGGTCTATCTATAGTGCTACTTCTGCTCATGCGGCTTCCTCCTATTTGTCTTAAAGAGAGGACCAGAATCATTTCCTCTTCTCCATTGAATGCAATCCAGAGGAGGTGGTGAAAATGAGGAAAGAGAGAGAGAGACAAACAGACAGAGATTTTGATGAGCGAGGCAAGAGATTCAGAGAAAAAGTGAGAAAAATATAGAATGAGAAGTTGAAGGACTGAAGGGAGATGGAATCCCATACAGATGAATAAAGGGGAGAGATATAAGTAAGAGAATGAATGAAAGAAGAATAGAATTGGACGATGGGGAAATATAGATTTAGAATGTACTTTGAGAGGAAGAATTACATATAGAAAGATGAAAACTGATTTTAAAATTAAAGGATGAAAGAGGGGAAGAAAGTGAGGCTAAATAATGTCAATTTAGAAAAGGGTGGAAGGAGACGGTAAAGAAAAGACGAATGTAAAAGAGAGAGAGAGAGAGAGAGAGAGTGAGAGGGTGTGTGAGAGAGAGGTGAAATTGCGCATAAAAAGATTGTAAAGGGTTGAGTGGATGTTGATTCTTTTAGAGAGAGAGAGAGAGAGAGAGTGAGAGGGTGTGTGAGAGAGAGGTGAAATTGCGCATAAAAAGATTGTAAAGGGTTGAGTGGATGTTGATTCTTTTAGAAATTCAGAGTTAATCAGCCAGTCAAAGGAACTGATTCGACTGTTCGTTCTTTTATGCACGCTTAAGTCAGGAAGTTCTTTACCATAGTCGCTTCAAATAATTTTATTTCTCATTTTGTTGTTTTGTAAAAACCATTAAATCATTATTAGTAAACCTTTAGTTAAAAAATTGTATGTCTTTGGGGGTGGCCTAACAGGAGTAAACATTGGAATTGTACATTTATTTTTATCGTTTATCTCATTTCCTTCTAGGAACTATGTTATCAAATAAAATAATTCACGTTGATTTTTATGACGCGATTTTTGAATAATGTTTTCGATTATTTATCGACCTTACATAAAGGAATCTTAAAATATGATGTAATCAAAATCTGAATTTAATATTCAATACTTCGAGGGTTGGGCGGTGTCTACTGTTTACAATAACCAAATTCCTTAGTTATTATAAGTGTCTCAATCCAAAACCCCCAAAATAATTACAAATCCTCCCTATTACGTCTCCAATTCATCCCTTCGCCAGGATCTTAATATCCTTTTTTCAAGACCTCATTTCTTCCCTCTTCACCCTTTTCCATAGTAAACTGTCATACCATCCTAATCCACTAGCACAGACCGTTTCTTCTAACTCCAACCCCTACAACCCTTCTCGTTGACTCAAACGAAGATGTCCCCTTGACCTCCTGGGATAATAGTCTATAAATAATTTGAGTGGTGTCACTGGTCACTTTCTCTTCTCATGTAATATTCATTGAATGTCATTTTTACTTTTCATTGTAATCAAATTATAAAATGTTTTTATTTAACAAAATGTATTAAAAAAAAAAAAATCATTAGTGTTATGCGAAATATAACATAATAGGTGTCACGAAGGGCACCGAATAAGGAAGACATTCGAATGGACAAATAGGTTTCTCTTTATAACTTTTCCTGACAGGAGCATATCTTATTGAAGCATATCATAGGCTTATTTAGGTCCATTGCAAGTGAAACATTGGTATACCTATGCCTAGCCTAAGTGTGCTCCTTTGATTGGCCATATAGTTTCGTATTCGAAAAATTGCTTTACAGATAGTTCTGGAACTCCTCTGAATGTACGGGGCTGTAAAGTTTGTACTATTATAAGGAGATCTACTAAAAATAAATCAGAATCTTCTCTATGTTAACATGGCTGGCTTTCGGCACGATGGACTTTTGCAAGAAAGGTTTCTCGGAGAGCCTTGTGGTTGAGGAGCGAGAAGTATATAATGGCCCCGGTTGTAGGGGGCGGGTAATTCGATTTCAATAAAATGTCGATACCGCGACTGTCTGAGAGACGTCAATAAAAGTGATTTGCATATTCGACAGCTTCAACGTCCAAGCGAGCCTTTATAAACAGGATTTCTATATCAGTATCCAGGATTATGATTTTACTGGATTTTATAAACATATTTAATTTATATATTTCATATTGGAATTCTACTTTTTTCCTCTTCCATGTGTACGGTGTAATACAAATTTAGTCCAGTCTTTTATTTCTATTTAAATTCAACACAGTTAGGATACAATTTTAAAGCGTCCTCTACATATGGGTAAAAACAATTTTTTATGTGTAGAGGGCGTAATATTTAGTTTAAAACAATGAAATGAAGACAGGTATACATATTAATGACAGTTTTTTTTTTTTATTTGTTTTTTTTTTTTT
>KZ809478.1:42614-53638 GCA_000696205.2 Oncopeltus fasciatus
TCATCACTGTGCAGGGAGAAGGGGCCCATCGACCCCACTCCCAATAAGTTTAGGCATTAAGGCCCAGGAGGTCGCGAGGCCATCTCCGTTTTAGTCGCCGGGGAGGATTGTGGGGATTGGAGTCCGACGACAGGGATTGAGCAAATGGATTGGGATGAAATTGGAGTTTACTATGGAAGAGTTTGAAGCGGGTGGAGATAAGGCCTTTGACAAAAGGAATATTAAAGTCGTGGTGAAGGATAGAGTTGGAAACATAATATGGAGCGTTAGCAATTATTCTGATAATTTTGGACTGAAATGATTGTATTCGTTGGATATTGGAAGGCTTAGCGGCACCCTACAGTTCTGCTCCGTAGGTCCACATTGGTCGTGTAGATGGTCAGTTTATTTTCTAATGTGAGGTGTGAGCGCCTATTCATAAGGCTGTATAACAGTCCGTGGCGTCTGTTGAGTTCATGTCGTTTGATTTTAGTATGTTCATTCCAGTTGAGTCGTGGGTCAAGGTGGAACCCTAGGTATCGGACTGAATCAGAGAGAGGTATAGGTATGTTATTGTATGTAACATTATCAGGAGAATCTTTTCTTAGTTTAAAATTTACTTGTACGCATTTGGACTCATTTATTTTAATTCTCCATTTAATGCACCACTGCTGAATGGCATCTAGGTGGTTTTGTAAAATGTTAGAAGCCGTTTTAGAATCAGGGTGGGAGGAGAGATCTGCAAAGAGGGCTAAACGAGTATTAGGATGAGTAGGGATGTCTGCAGTATTAAAGACAAAAAGTATGGCTCCCAGCACACATCCTTGTGGAACACCCGCTTTCACAGGGTAGTATTCGGAGTAATCTGATCCTTGCCGTACCCTATAGAAACGGTTAGAAAGATAAGATTTGAGAATTAGGTAGATGGCACTTGGAAATATGGACTTCAGCTTATATAATAGTCCAGAATGCCATACTCGGTCAAATGCTCGAGTGACATTTAAGAATGCACCAGGACAAAATTAAAAGCATATTAAAGCATGTTTTTTTTGTTTGTTTTTTATTTCAATATATTATTGAGTATTGAAAAAACAACAAAAAAAAATGAGCTGTAGTTCAATGACTTTGAATTTACAATACTTTGTATTATTATATTTTTTTTATAGGATGAGTTGTCTTGTTTAAGAAGGTAAAAAAAGAATTTGAATGTTGTAAGGAAGAGCCTCATTGAAGGATGAATAGCAGTCAGGCCTCACGAACTGGACACAAATCTACGGTGACTGACTCAGTGGACATCCCAAGTCCTTGGAACTTTTTTTTTTTTTTTTTTTATTCTACCCAAGGATGCCTTTAAAGATTTCCTGGGATATTTAAAAATATTTACGAATGATTTATGATTTAATTTAGTCGAATTTGAAATGTAAATTATACGTAAATGAAATATTAATCCCCTTCTTAGCTGTCTTAGCTGCAATGAAGAGAAGTCTGTCGAAAGCTGCGTAACGTAAGCACATTTTTCATTTAAGATGTACAAAGATTAAAGATAATGACTGCTTTGATCCTAAACGACTGATAAGTTGAGTCGTTAATACTGGCTCTAGACTGTCTGGTGGGAGAGAGTGTGGGAAGCTCTTAATGTTACACTAAAAACTTTTATGTGAAATAACTTCTAAAGATAGGGGAAAATATGTGTACACTGTTGTTCATACTCTAAAGCTATTTAGTTAGCTATTTTCTAATTAAGTCTTTGTCAAACGTTTTCCAGGGGGAAATGGCAAGGCTAGATTGGAGGAGGGCGTGGGTGGGGGATTAAAATATTAGTTTTATTAACGTCAGAGAGAAGTTAATAAACGTAGGACGTATTAATTGAATCGATTCAACCCCTTGAGAAAAAGAGAGGGTTGGAGAATTAGGACCTTCCTCCTTAATGGCTTGAAACACTGTTTTTTTTTTACAGTTTCTTTCTTTTTTTTTTCTTTAACCCACCGTTACGTTCCAACCCTTTTCTTACAAGGGTGAGAAATTAATCGGGCGCTAGGGAAAGAGTGGCGCAAGGACCTTTACGGCCTTTGGGTCGGTGCAGAAGTACAGCTCGTGCCCTGATTTCCTTAATTGAGCCGTAAATAGTCCGCGGGCCCAGGAAGGGTTGTGAACCTTCTGGTGGGGAGGAATTTTAAAAAGGGTTGCTCACGGAATGATTTATGGTTAGGCCAATGTGCTAATTGTGCAATGAGGTATATGTTATTTGCATTCGAACCCCTAACCCGGGTAGTTATACTTTTTTTACAACTTCAACCAATAAGATTATTTCTTTCTTCCTCTACTAAATTTTACGTGTTATTTTTGCAGGCAGCTGTGAAGTTAAGCCGCGGATCTCAAAGGTAAGAAATCAAATTTTCTTACTCTTAATAAATTCTATAACGCATGTGGTTAATCATTTTTTTTTTAAATGTTAGCATTAAAGTTTACTTCTGAGAAATTACCTAATTTCATATTCATAATATACTTTCAGCAACATCTCTGGTAAATACCACGATTATATTTTCAGTACTTAGAGCATAATAACCATAAGAATAATTATCATAAGAACTCATTTTCCATTAAATGCACAAATAAGTATTTTTTTAAAATAAATTTATTTAGTAATAATAACTATATTTTATGTCATAAGAAAGCCTGCCGTCCAGGGCCTAAGTGGGGTGTACTAAAACTGAGCGGGGATGNTTAATAAAATAAATAATGGACCAATAATGAACAATAAACAATAATAAAATAATTAATTGAACGAGATAAACATTTAAAAAAATTAAATGAATGATAATAACATTAAAATGTAATGAAAAAATAAATAAATAAACAAATGCTTCAGTGATGAAATGTGCAATGAAGTTAATTTGATGAATTAATTAGTAATTTGTATGCTTTATAATAAGAATCAATGTTAAAATTGTTTGCTTTATTTATTATTGTTGTTCATTTCGCACATTTAAGTTTTATTTTTTATTTACCTTGTACTTTTCTCTTGTGAATTATGTTGCTTATGTCCCTAAATGGTTCCCCTTGAATTTGAAAATTTTAATGATAAAATTTAACAATAGAAAGTATTTTTTGATTTCAGCTGTATTAAAAAAGCAAACAATAGTTATCTTATTGAAAAAGTTATAAAAATTAATAAAATTTCATATACATATTGTCTTGTATTTAAATAATAATGCAAAGTGGCTTGATATGATCTACTAGCAAAATCTGGCTGCTGTAACTTACATTTTATTAGAATTATGCAACTTTGCTTTGTGCAGTAAAACATAAGATTGACCGTGCATGTTTGTTGGAGATATGGATCTTTATCTGGTATCCTGAATGACAGATTCCTTTCACGATAGAATGATTTGAGGATTGGCATAACTTTTACTCTTCTAACTTCCTTAAAACTAAAGTGTTAGATTTAATGTGAACTTCTCTAATAAATTCAGACTATAGTTAAACCATTCCAAAATAACTGCTGTTTATCAGAAATCAAATGGCAAATCAGGACAAGATTTTGAGTTTTAAAAAAATCTTTCCTAATTCTCCTTCGCATCTATTCAAAATTGCATCTACAAATGTATACAACATGCATACCAAATAAAAAGTAAACTCCCAAACTTGCCGATAAAGTTAAAAAACATATATTTCGTTTCTATTGGAGTTACTAATGAAATTATTGATATTCTTTGTACTATATGCGAAAGTATAATTTTTGACATTGACGCCCTATAATATATAATTTATAAATTTGTCATTTAATATATATTTACTATNCGAATAAGAAGAAGAAGAGCCTTTCTCAAAGTCTACAATGCACCATACCAAATTGATGGAGGGTGGGGGCCGGATTACAGCGCTAGGGGTGGAAGGCCTATTGGAGTGGGGGTTGGAGGCGAATATTCAAAATGCCATAAGACTCACATATCACTCTGAGAGAGAAAGCGTTATTCCTACCGGCCTAGTCAGACTCCGCTGATAAGTATTTCCAGCAAAATGTCTTTCTTCTCTGCTTATTCTTCGGCTCACAGAACTGTAATGTTAGCTTCCTGAACTAAAAAGATAAAATAAAATCAATGAATATTAATTGGGGAAAGACATAAAAATTTACAATATAATAGGTAGAAAATGTTTTACTTTCTACCTATTACATTGCCTATGGTATTTAATAAAATCCGCACTAATATTCATATTAAAAATATATTTAAGAATGTAACTACGAAGTTTGAGCGAAGTCACGCTCTCTTCGGCTTGTACGATCAAATATGGCATTTACTCTTATTTCTGCCAATGTTTAGTGAAACAAGGCTCCATAGAACATGTTTCATTCTAAGGAACACTAACATAATATGACGCCTACGTGACGGACTTCTTAAATTGAAATTTTCAATGCAAATCCTGAAACCGAGCACTTCAACTTAATGATCTCTGAAAAATATTTTCCAGTGCGCGACAAAACATTTTACTTTGAATTATATATCGCTGAAAGGTTTATTGTTAACTTAAACACAATTGGGGCATTGTGGTGGGGGGAATGTGATTCGGCTACAACAAATATTACAAAATTGTTTTACATAATTCTTCTGCCTATTGAGAAAACTTAATTACAACACATATCTTCTTTAGGATACACTAATGTAACATTATGGGCGTGGGATATTAAAGAAGATAATTTTGAATATTACTAAGAGGATTCAGCGGCCCTCTTTTTTCAAAAAATTGAATGCCAATCCTGTAGTATATTCGTGAATAGAAGACATTTTATTGATGTAGAGACTGGGTTTACAGGGAAGTATTAATTGACAGACTAAATTTGAATAATTAAAAATAAACTTTTGTTACTACTGTTACCTGAAAAGTTTTTTTTAATTAAGCATTAAGGATCGAAGAATTTTACTTTTCCTAACGTTAGTTCTAGGAATTACCATAAGAATCGATCCCTTATCCATCTCATTATCAGGATAAAGATATTATTCTATTGTCTAATTACTTTATCGCGAATTTTGGGGTTATACCATTCTGAATCGCTATGGATTCAATCTGAACTTTACTCTGATTTTTTTTTTTTTAATGTCCTTCTCCCTCTCCCAAAAAAATTGTTTCTCCTTTTTTCTAATGCAAATATATTTCCACTTTATGTTATTTTCTTTCAAAATTTGTTAAATGGAAAAATATTTTTAAAGCCTAAGGTAAAGAAGAGAAGGATATAAAATTCTTAAAATACTGAAGTCGTTTCTTTCTTCCCCCTAGAAATATTTTAGTTTCCTGTACTTGGCCTCCTTCCCGGCGCTCTTGAAAATCGTTCGGACAAGGAGGGCTTGAGAGAGAATTACTCAGAAGAGCGAGACAAAGAGTTTACTGTGAGAGAGAGAGAGGGAGTGAGAGTGAATGAGAGAGAGTGAGAGGGAGAGAGAGAGAGGGAAAGGGGGTAAGAGAGTGAGAGAGAGAGATAGCTGAGGGAGAATGTTTTGGCTCCAAGACGATTCTACAACAGTGGAGTATTGATCTTAACTTTTTTACCACCCAGACCTCCACCCCAGGGCGACCCCAACGTGAAATTGTTGTGTCCTGCATACAAATAAGGCAGCAGTGCCCCCACCCCCACCCCGTCACGATCGCCCCCTCATCCCCCCCAGGCTCTTCCTTCAGGAGGAGAGCAGGGTCCTCCTCACTACTGAAGACGGGAAGAAGAACAAATTCTTGCGATGCTTTTAGCACTGGAGGATCAATAGGTTTATTCCCGGAGAGAGAGAGAGAGAAGAGAGATGGAGAAAAAGGATCATAGTCAGGGATTATGGTGATATGTATAAAAGAAACCGTTTACATGGGTGTAGGTATAACTTTTATCGTAAAACACTTCACGACTCCGTCCATTCCTTCTGCTCTTATAGGAATTATAGCTAACGGTGAACTCTATTATGAATAATGAAGGAAACAATAGTAATGTATTTAGAGATGCACATCTATACCTGGTTTTGTAAGGTACTCGATAACCTATAAGAACTAATACATGGTACCTCTAAGTTACTGAGAGATGTGTCGAAGGAGCTCTTTGGTTCAAATTGGTATTGTAAATGAGTAAGAAACTACATTCAAATAAAAAATATTCAAATATCAATATTGGTTTGCTTATATTGCTGCATGACTGAGATATATCCACTAGGATACTTATTAGTCCTATAACACTAACTGTCCCTAATGATACATAAAATAAAATTGGAATTGAAAAGAATAACTGTACCGTACAATCTTTACAGTACTGAAGAATTAGTAGATACGTATTTTATCGTGTAGTATGATTTATTTTATTTACTTCGTCTTTTTTTTTCTTTAATGTAATAATAAATAAGTAATATTAAAATAAATACATTTCGGATAAAGAGAACTACTATTTAGTGGCATTTGATGAAGAAAGAATTGACATAAGAGGTCTCATATGGATAGGAAATATGGCAATATTTAAGTCATAAATAAAAAGGAATATTGCCTCCCGATGGTTCTATATAGTATAAGTGACAGAGACATGAGAAAGAAAGCCGAATAAGAAGAAGAAGAGCCTTTCTCAAAGTCTACAATGCACCATACCAAATTGATGGAGGGTGGGGGCCGGATTACAGCGCTAGGGGTGGAAGGCCTATTGGAGTGGGGGTTGGAGGCGAATATTCAAAATGCCATAAGACTCACATATCACTCTGAGAGAGAAAGCGTTATTCCTACCGGCCTAGTCAGACTCCGCTGATAAGTATTTCCAGCAAAATGTCTTTCTTCTCTGCTTATTCTTCGGCTCACAGAACTGTAATGTTAGCATCCTGAACTAAAAAGATAAAATAAAATCAATGAATATTAATTGGGGAAAGACATAAAAATTTACAATATAATAGGTAGAAAATGTTTTACTTTCTACCTATTACATTGCCTATGGTATTTAATAAAATCCGCACTAATATTCATATTAAGAATATATTTAAGAATGTAACTACGAAGTTTGAGCGAAGTCACGCTCTCTTCGGCTTGTACGATCAAATATGGCATTTACTCTTATTTCTGCCAATGTTTAGTGAAGCAAGGCTCCATAGAACATGTTTCATTCTAAGGAACACTAACATAATATGACGCCTACGTGACGGACTTCTTAAATTGAAATTTTCAATGCAAATCCTGAAACCGAGCACTTCAACTTAATGATCTCTGAAAAATATTTTCCAGTGCGCGACAAAACATTTTACTTTGAATTATATATCGCTGAAAGGTTTATTGTTAACTTAAACACAATTGGGGCATTGTGGTGGGGGGAATGTGATTCGGCTACAACAAATATTATTTTTTCTAATCATCTATATAGAACTCGTTTAATAAAGAGTTTAAATTTAATCGCAGTAAATATAAAGATTTTGTTTTATTTTTGACAATTTTTAACTGAAAAAAAGTTCGTCGAGTAGCTGCTACTTAAATTAAATGAATTCCTCACTTTTTTAGTTATAGAATATTTCTGTTTCAGCATTAATGTAAACCCCAATCCTAATTTTAAGTTTACTAAATAAAAAAAAATTGAATATTTTATTTAATNGAACAATAAAAAAAAATTGAATATTTTATTTAATTTTTTAAATAATAGCACTCGGTATGATTAATTGTGTTTCAGCATAGTAATGGCTAAACTGTGAGAAGTTGTCATTCTTGTATGTCCTTTTTTCTCTGCGAAAATCACTGATTCCTAGAACGATCAATTAAAACTTTAAATGAAAACCTACCTAAAAACCCCTACTTGCGACAGTCCATTTTCGCTGTGTAACTCCTGCAAATTTTAATGGTTCGTATACCTGTAAACTTATCTCTGATGAGTTCAATTGCAATAAACCAAAAATTTCACCTGTTAAATTGAAGAAAAACTATTTTAATCGCACTTGAGGTTTCAGGTAATCTTTTACTGTTGGCCCGATACTTCACCATTGATATCTCAATATTTCTGTTTAAAAAAAAAGGGTGCGTTTAATTTCACAAAGGAATGTAACAAATTCTGGCTTCTAGACCAGTTATAATGAGTTTTGTAAAACATAAAAGTCATATAACTCTTTTCCATAATACTAATAATAAATATAATAACTATTATTCAAAATATGACGTTCTGTTCTCTACTTCTCGATGGAAGGCGAAAGGTAAAAAAAATAAAAGACAATAATTCTAACTACAATTATTTATGTCCTAGCTAGCTTCGCGTTCTTAGACGCCACTTCATATATTATGCTATTTATAACGATGGACCTTCCACTTCGAACGTTACGTCATCAGCCAAGTCTTATGTTTAAAGTCACTGGAGAGGCGTCTAAGCACGCGAAACTAGACAACCAATATTCTATTAGTTTTATTTGAATTATTGCCTTTTATTTTTGACATTTCACCTTCCATCAAGAAAAACATAAAGGATTTTTCAATTTGAACTTTAAAATTTTACCGTCTCTTGTCGAACGGAAGCAACGGCTTAAACATCTTGGAAGTAGTGAATTGACGCTAGGGGCAATAGGGGGAGGAAGGAGTAGGGTCAAGACGCGCATAGTGAGGCCCAGTTAAGGGTGGAAAAACAAATATTCAAAACAGCATCAGGCTCACATATCACTCGGGGAAGGAAGTGTTATTTTTGCCGGCCTAGACTCGAAATTGGACTGGGAGACACAGGAATCCTTGCGGAATGCGACAATTCCTGTCCTCCTTCGGCTTCCTCCCTCTCCTCGGACAAATAGCCAACTGTAAATAATGCAGTGTCAATTAGTTTAGGAGGAAAGCGGGAAGGGGAGGCCTGCTTCGGGGGCACATCAAATAAACATTCCTTTTTTTTTCTTTTTTTCTTTTTTTTCTTACTAGCTCTTCACTCTTCTGTTTCCTTCCCTTTTTAACTCTGTTTTCTGTGTTTCTCCTCGTCTCCAGAAGACATTCATTATTCGGCCCTAAAGACAACACAGGGTCTTTAGTCTCAAGGGGCATTAAGTAGGCTTGTTGCTAGCAGAGGAATAAATGTTTTGGTAAATTATTAAAAACTGTATTCGCCTCTAATGGTTTTATAACAGTCTTTGAAAAGCAATCAAGTAGCATTAAGTTACTTAACGTAACATACTTTTTCAAAATAATTGCCAATTAAGAAAAAATATAATGATTGCATCTTTGACAATTCAATTCCATTGCACAGAAACTGCATAACCTATGCGAATTTTGGGCATCCTAGTTCAGGATAATTTGCATTTTAAATTCCATACCATTGAATTTACTAAATTAGTTACGGTTGGAGGTTAGTTAGCCGACGAGTACTATGGTGGAGAAATTAGTCAGGGTTTCAGCAAGGATCAGAAAAATAAAATATCAACAATTATTTTATTATTGCCGAATTTCGACTTAACTTGTAAGTCACCATCAGGGCGTAATGTAAAGTCATCTTAGAGTTTAGTTCACATCTAGAGATTAGTCCTGCACTCAGAGATGTGATCATAAACCACCCTCGGATCTCACTCTTGATATCACTATCGCTCTGATGATGACTTACAAGTTAAGTCGAAACGTCAGCAATAATTACCCAATAATTTTTCTGATTCTAGCCGAAACCCTGACTAATTTCTGCAGCTTACTAAATTAGAATTTACTAGAATATGCCATTACCAATAAACCAATCAATGTTTAGTTTCATAACTCTATATGCGGTATGTTAACATATGTTTTCTCCTCCTAATCCTATTCGTATAATTGCACTCAATAATTTACTAAGATTTTCATATTTACTTGTAAGTGACATGAAAAATTTCGTTTAAAAAACAGGCAATTGCGGTTTTATAGGATCTAAAGTTAAAAACTTACTCATTTGGAAACTATAGTTTTTAAGAGTTCGATCATTATTAAAATCTACATGGAAGAAGTAACGTTATTGTGGAGCATTTCTTTATACCATTGTATTTATAGGGTAGGTTCCCTACATGAGAAAGTTTTATTTAACCATAACGCTCTGTTCTATATTAATGTTAATTTTTATGGTTATGACAAATTTATTTACCGTTTCTTCTTCCGGGTTGGATCGTGTCAAATTGTTGTTATTTGCCGAGCTTTCGCACATCATGTGATGGCTTCGTCAGGGCTGAAAAGGGAATGCTTGTTGTTATTTGTCGAGCTTTCACACATCATGTGATGGCTTCGTCAGGGCTGAAAAGAGAAAAAAAAAGAAAAGGGCTCTTTTCAGCCCTGACGAAGCCATCACATGATGTGCGAAAGCTCGGCAAATAACAACAATTTGACACGGTCCAACCCGGAAGAAGAAACGGTAAATACTTCTGACGACCGTCGAAGCCTACGTGAACATCTAACTAACCTGTACGGGGAGGATGTTGTTCAGAGAATGAAGAACATTGACAAATTCAAATCCAAGAAAATGAGACTCCTGGCACAACTAGCATTTCTTAAGAGATGCAGAGACCATGACGTACTACCCACGTGTTCTAAAGTGACAAAGAAAGGAGATAGTCAACGCATACAGAACATATTGGCAAGATCCTCGAAGATGATACTCAAGGTGCAAATAAACGACACTCGATCCGAACTTGCTTCGATTGAGAAGAGACTCTTTTGGGACCACTCTCTGCTTTCAAATCTTGTTTCAAAGGAAGACTGGGACAAGATAGACCGTCTCACCTGGGAAGCAGCTCAACGGGACTTCCTCAATCACACTGACTCGCAAAAGAAGAAGTTTAGAAAACTCACAGCATCGAAGACGACTATCAACAACATATGTGAAGACTCTCTAAAGAAAACTGTTGTTAACCTCACCAATGAAAAGATTCCCAGAGAGACACTTCAGGTTCTACAGAAAGGCTTCAACTACGCCGTATTCCTACAGAGAAAATTATAACAAGCGTCGAAGCCTGTATCATGAACCTTGAACCAGAAGCAGCTGAAACAATCCGTCAAGACGTCAGTCATGCTCTAAGGAAGGCCAAGCCACCCAAACCGAACCTCAACAAAGAAGAATACAAAGCACTAAACGACCT
>KZ809478.1:59038-83789 GCA_000696205.2 Oncopeltus fasciatus
CACCTTCAGTAATCTTAGAGTTTTAAAGTTATTTTATATCTTGAAGTGATTTCCCTCTTTCTGATACAATTATCGCTTTTCTTTTTGTTATTTTTTAAATGTCATGTCAAGTTAGACTTTTACTTATCCTTATTGAGCAGATTTTAATTATTTAGCAGTAATGTGGAGTATGCATACGTAGTTCTTTCGAGGATCATACGGATAATGGAAGGTATGATAGTTCTATATTCATTGGTAGTGATAATAACCATTTAGATTAATATTTTAAAGATTTACTAAAATTCTGCAGACATCAATTGATTATCATTTATTCCTCGAATTCCGCAATTTTATTTTAAATCACGTCTTCAAATTAATTTTTAATGTGAAGTGTAGGATTTTCATTAGAAAATAACTCCAAGAATATTTTTTTTTAGTATATCCTTGAGGAAATGTTATGTATTCATTAATTGCTTATACTATCTGGCCAAAACTAGTGGATTCCAGGAGTTCCTGTCTGAGATCACACTTTCCCAATTAATTCCCAGGTACTAATGACTAATGGAATCGAGGTGATTGGAGGGGTAATGTCTAGGGGTGAGGAGGGTTGGGGGTTGGCTCGCCACCTTGGGAATTACCACCGGAATAAGCCCCGGACGAGGAGGACCCGCCCAACTCACCGCCGGGATAGGAAGCCTGTTAACATGTCGCCAATTCGATTTGGCTCAAAACCCGCTCTCATATTCCCCCCTGATAACTTCACTCTCCAACTTGTCTGTTTAAACTTTAACCCTCAATTAAGACTCCTCCTCCCCCCAACTTCCTTCCAAGCCTCATAATCCATTTACCCCCGCCACCCCTTCCTCCTCAATTGTTGTATTGTTCTTAATAATTTGCCCCTATCTCCTGCTCCCGCAGATACTACCAGACTACTTCCAATTTCGAAATCTACGCTTATTACAGTTTCCTTAATTAGCTTGAATTTATTAGGAGTTTATTATTTTAAAACTAATTTTAATAACCTATAACAACTGTAAATTTAGCAGGAAGCGAATAGAAAAATTTCTTTAATTTATTCTATCATATAAGTTCTAATAATTATTGTTCAGTATTTTTTTGTTTCATTTTTTATTTTTGCTAATGGCATTTCTCAAGATTTCAACAGTTTCTTTGACGAATTCTTTTTGAAAATTACAAATATTAATTGTAACCTTTTTTAGAAGTTTTAATGTGTGAACATTGTTCTTTGTGAACTATAATTTTCAGGGTAATATATTTATTTATTACATGCTGTAAAATTAGTTTCATCTTGTAATTTGCCAACTGCTGTAAGTTAACTCTTGGCTGTGAGTTACAATAGCGTAGGGGAGAAAAGAAGAAGCCATTGCTGTAACTCCAAGGAAAAATATAATAATATATAGTAACAATTAAATAAATAAGTTAAAGTCACTGTGCAGGGAGAAGGGGCCCATGGACCCCACTTCCAATTAATTTAGGCATTAAGGCACAGGAGGTTGCGAGGTCAGCTTCGTTCTAGTCGTCGGGTTAGATTGTAAGGATTGGAGTCCGTCGATAGGGATTGGGCGTATGGAATTTGATGGAAAAGGAGTTTATTGTGGAAGTTTGTGAAGCGGGTGGAGATGTGATCTTTAACAGAAGGGATATTAAAATCTTGAAGGAGGATAGAGGATAGAATTGAAGACATTAAAGTTTTTTACGATTCGTCTGCTGATTTGATATCTGTGATATTTTGTAAGGCAATGTTCTAAATTAAAAATTCTTTACACTATGCTTCCTTCTAATATCGTAACGATAAGAGTCGCGAATATCGGCTTTCATTATTACACTGACCCGTCCCTTAAAATAAGGGTGTCCCCATAAATTGTATGCAGCATAGGCAGCAAAGTATTGGCTTTTTTAGTATCTAACTTGCTATTCTTTACAGCATGGTTTCATTTGGATACCTGGATGTTGGTACCGGTTTCCCAGCTGATGGAGCTAACCATAAATAATGAGCGTTATTCTTCGTTGGTTAATGGAAGTTATTGGAGAAGAAAAAAAATAATGGCAGGAACTAGTAACCTCCAGTACCTGTTGTGCAATTTCTGCTGTACAACTCAATACAGATTTGAGACTGTTGCGTTGGAAGGTCAAGACCTAACGGCAGTAACCGTCACAAATTTGTTAATCACTCCTGCGTTGGTATACAACCCAAGTCATTCCAAAAGAATCTGCCGAACGGGAGTGGGGAATTCCTCGGGGCTGTGGCATTTACTCATCATACTGCACCATTCGGTCCGGATCACCGTCGGAGACGTCCAGAGAGAAGACAAGGCCCTGACAGGAGTCAGGGCACCCTTTACTCCCGCCCTCTTCATTGCTGCTGATTAGACGACGGGCTGTCAGAGCTCTGGGGGACGGGCCGCGCCGCTCAGACAGCGGAAGAAGAGACGGTGGTTCCCCATCTGTCCTGTCCATCGCCTACTCCCATTTCTCTCGGCCTCTTAGATCAGGAGGAAATCTGAAAAAGTAGATTGGCATCTATTCACTGCCACATATATATACATGTTCATTTTCAGCTATTCCAACTGACATTTAAATTATATAATTAATTATTTACATTCATTTCTGTCTGCCATTTTAATTTTCTTTTTAACTTATCAATATTTCAAATGATTTTAGAGTTTATTGCTTTTATTTATTATCTTAGACTTCAAATATTAAAACGTCTAACATGTAATAAGTTTGTTATATGTAAGCTAAGAAAAATAGGTATAAATTGGAACTCAGATATACATTGTCACTTTAACTAAAGTAAATATGCAGGTAATAGATAAAGTAAATAAGGTTAACTACCTTCTTACATAGAAAATTCTGGTAAAGAGTCGATGGGTTATAAAGTAAAAAAAAAATGAGAATAAAAAGAAAGTGTTATAAAAAGAGAATTAAGTTTACTTTTTAAAAAAATTCATGTAAATCAAATTATTCAACTTATACATTGAGGAAATTATCGAGAGAAGAAAATTTCCATTCATATCTCGGATATTGAATCCATTACGCCTGAAGTATAACAAAGAATAGAGGCTTATATGTGATGAGCTAATTGAAATGAAGATAATTTCTTCATTTTTACATTTTAAGCACATATTAAAAAATGTGTATGAAAATTTAGCTGAGAGAATTAACCTGCATCCATGTTCACCTTCAGTAATCTTAGAGTTTTAAAGTTATTTTATATCTTGAAGTGATTTCCCTCTTTCCGATACAACTATTGCTTTTCTTTTTGTTATTTTTTAAATGTCATGTCAAGTTAGTCTTTTACTTATCCTTATTGAGCAGATTTTAATTATCTAGCAGTAATGTGGAGTATGCATATGTAGTTCTTTCGAGGATTTTTTTTTCTTTCAAAAAAGTAAGGTAAACCCAATTGCCTAGAATGGAGTTGCCCCCTGTAGGATTAGCCGGAGGTGCCCTCACCCCTGCTCTTGACAAACATAGCTGAGTAAATACCCGCCTTCGGGATCCGGTCATTATGAACCACTTCAACTGCTTTTGTTTACTACGCTCTTCTCTTTTTTACATACCTTTCTTTCTCGAACCAGCGCGCATTCCTAGGACTCTTCTCCTCTTCTTTGTGCGTTTACAAAGAAAAATGGGAGAAAAATAAAAATGCATTGGGCTTCAAGTCGTCTGAGATTGACGCGTTATTTATTTTTTATCCTGATGCGTTTTTTTCTTCATATTGTATTCAAAATAGTTCCCCAGCCAAAAGTCCTGGGACATATTGTTCAATAGTTACAATACATAACAGTTTTTGTTTCTTTACTCCAGTTCGTAATAATTCTGAAGACTCCAGGTAATCTACAGAGAACAGCTAGCTCCTATTGGATAATATTCTTGATTAAATAAATTATATCTGGCTGGAACGATCGTGGCTGATCAAATACCAACTCAACTGAGTAGCTAAAAACCACAACCATAACTTATATTTCTCTCCTGTGTACAAAGGACAGTTAGGGGACTGCTGTATTTATAATAATATGTCAAAGACTTAGCCATTGTTACAAAATGTTTGATATGTTACATGCTATTTGATATGTTTGCGAATATTGGCATAGAACGTTTAAGTCAATTAAAAAGGAAATAAAACAAATAAAAAAATTATTTAAATTGAAATTCAATTATGCAATTAGAAAAAAAAAATTGAGTCTAGCAATGATGGTTCGCCCTGGGGCACTGAATTCTCTGAGGTAATTTAAATGTACGTTTTCAATTAATACAAATTATACATGTTGTATAATGAATATGTGGTGTGTAGTAAAAATGATGCTTCTTGTAATAAGTGCTGTTATCCAGGATAGGTCTAAAAAACAAACACTTTAATTATGCTTATGAATATGCCAAGAAAAGTTTCGAAAATTTCATATATTCCATATTTCCATTATTTTATTAATCATGAGGGTTATAAATAAGAATAAGTGACTAATTTACATAATTTATCATTCGAACCATAAAGGATTATATTAGCTCACTCTTGCTTGACCGGGAGGTAAGATTAGTAGGAGTATTGGTGTATGCATAAAAAACTACATTTAATTTAAACTTTTTTATATCTTTTCTTTAATCAATAAATAAAAACTATATTCATTTTAGAAGAAACTCACTTTTTGAGAGAGAGAGAGAGAGAGAGAGAGAAGGAGAGGAACAAATATTATGATGCTGACTTAGGATTAATTATTTAAAACTTTTCTTAAGTTTTACTACTTATATGCAAGAAAATTGTATTTTACACCAATTTTAGATTTTTTAATATATATTTTATTATTGTGTACTGTTCGAACTGTAACACCATTTATGCTTAGTGTACTGATATTAATGATTCTTAATGCTTCTGCATGGAACTTGAAAATTTATTTCTGTAGGTATCGTCCAAGACAACTGACCTATTGAATGGTCAAGCAAAACTCCATTTGACCATAACTGCATTTCACCCTTATAACCGCCGAAAGCAGGCGCCGGTCTCCGACGCGGACAGACACCTGTGCGCCGCTCCCAGTCCTGGGAACTTCGAGATAAGGGGTCCCATACTCGCGATAAAGAGCCACCGAAAGCCCGAGCCGACAGGCAAATTGCCCCGCAGATAGCCAATCGCCACCGGCCTCTCTCAGATAGGGAGTATTGTTCGTGTCACACATGTGACTTCCGCAACGCTCGCTCCTATCGGATATCGCTCGTACTCCATCGCTTTCCTCTCCACCTTCATGTTGGCCCTACTCTAATGCTCTTCATAATCTTGACAAATAATTGCTTCTTTATCGGTTATCATTACAAAATAAAATAATCTGCTGAGGGAGAAGGGGGTTTTGGAGAAGATTAAAATTTAGCTTAATATCTCTATTAATATTACCCTTACATTAAAAAATAAAATAGAGAAAAATAGGTGTAAAATGTAAATAGCTAACATTTATATTCTATAAGTGTCCCGCATTCAATCTTCTAAAAGCTTACTTAATTTTACAAGTAATACTCTTGATTCAAAACACCTAATGCAATATAATTTGAAAATGGATATAATATGTTTATGAACCTTTGAAGGCATTTAATTATCAGTAGTATCAACGTAAGGGTCCCACATATGCATATTCGTATCATCAACAAAAATAAATTGTATGCCATAAGGCAATGTGTAAATGAGTAAAGCATCACACACACATCAAAATGACATCGACAAAACTGAACAACTTTAAATTATCTTTATGTTGATTAAATTCAAAAAACAAATCCGGTACAAAATCAAAATGTCAGGGAAACATGAGCAAATTAGCTAATAGTAAACACAATTTAAGCTGATTCAACGCAAACTCAAAGCTGAAGAACAGTAACAAAGCACTATTAGCAATATAATAAATTTGTATGCTGATTCGGTGCATAAAGTATATCAGAGTAAAATTACTTTTTTATTGTTCTGGTAAATATACTGTATCAAAAGATAATAAGAAAGGTATTTTCAAATGTAATCTGTAGTTTAAGAGACATTCAGAAATTGTAACAATTTGAAATTAACTCGGCAGTCTATAGAGCTTATTAACACCTGGATTGTGCAAAAAACAAGGAAAAAATTGTTCAGTGGCTCTTTTTCTTCCTCTCTCTCTCTCCTTTCCCCCGGGAAGTCACATAAAGAAAGGAGTACATATTAATTTTTACGAAAAATTCTTATTGAAGGGGTAGCCCAAAGATAGTTCCTTATTTAGAGTGTAGTTAGAAGCCCTCTCAAGCTCTGAGCTGGAAGCCGATGTACAACCTGGATAAGCTCAGAGATCTCACTTAATACTTGTAAGAGTGTAAGTTATATTTAATGATATAAGGGTGGAACTAAATCCACCAACTCTGATATTGAAAAGTCATAGTAAACGAATGGTTCTTTTCCAGAATCCCTCTTCCACCACGAGAAAAGAGTGACAAATTTCCGATTGGAGACACCGACATATTTCCGACACGCCTACGCCACTGCCAGCATTGCGGGTCCGCCAGCTCGGAAGAAGACAGAGGCGAGGCGCCCAGCGGGGGTTGACAAGACGGGGTTGAGGGCGACGGTAGCCCCGACAGATATGTTTATGACGAGCGCGGGGTGAGATAGATATTTTATTGCCTTTCCAACATGGCCGGCTAGAAACATGGGCCCCGGGCTTGTAACCTTCGAGCGTGGGTCGGGCCAACGGATTTACGGTTTTGTGTCTGCTCTTGAGAATTAAACAACATACATATTAGCATCAACGTTTTTATCCGGAGCCGCTTCGAATTCTATGTTTATAATCCATTCCTTTGAACCGTATATAATGCATCAGAAGAACATTGACTCAATCTTTCATTCTTCATTTATATTTTTATTATATCCTCAGGCAATAGACAGACATGCACACAAATATGTTTATATATATCCCATTATTTCAACTCTTGGTCTCTACTAAGTCGTTAAAGAAAATTATAACTCTATAAAACATTTATTAAGACGTTGAAGCCAAATTATGACTGCGTTATTCCATTCTTCAGTCAAAACTCAACATAAAAAAGAAAATCTTTCTATTCCCACACCTTTCAATTTTAAATATTTATGCTGTTGTTATGTAATAAATATAACGTATTNATAATTATTAACCAATACTTTTTCCGGGTTTAACCGTGTCTTAGAGTTTTTAGGTGCCATGCTTTCGCACATCGTGTGATGGCTTCTTCAGGGCTGAATGAAGAATATTTTTTCATTCTCCATTCAGCTCTGAAGAAGTCATCACACGATGTGCGAAAGCTTGGTACCTAAAAACTCCAAGACACGGTTGAACCCAGAAGAAGTATTGATAAAGATGTCTGAGGACTGTGCCAGCCTACATGAACAAAAATTATTAAGTTTTTGTTGCCTGCAATCTCCCATTATGCCAACCAATTATGAAATAAATATTGAAATTCACTAAATTCATCTGTTATTTCAATAAATCTGAGTTATTACTTTGCTTTCGTGTATAAGTATTTTACATGAAATGAAACCGCCATTGAACCTAGAGTGATTTGGAATATTTTTGGCATGTTGCACGTCTCTTTGTTTCAATTAAACATCTTCAACCGTGGTGATTAATTATAAGGAGTAGGTAGGTAGGATCGGGTTTAGGGGCGATCAACCCTTGAATTATTACGCCCCTTAGTATGATTTCAAACTCAGTTCTTTCTATCGCTTACATGCTGGTAGCATACAAGACTCGAATCCTTAGAACGAAATCTAACAGTGATCTTTCTTTGCGGCAGACAGAGTTGGGAAAGGTGGCCAGAGAGGTTTAGAGACGTCTACATGGGACGACTTCTTAAGCGTTTGTTAGGGGTTGATGAACATTAGCCATCCAGTCTCGAGCATATCCAGAAGGCCGACATACGGCTGGAGGGCAGGCCACGATCCAATCCTGATTGGCCACTCCGAGTAGCCCGGTAGTCAAATGATGGTCNTCATGTGATAACTTCTTCAGGGCTGAATGAAGAATATTTTTTCATTCTCTATTCAGCCCTGAAGAAGCCATCACACGATGTGCGAAAGCTTGGTACCTAAAAAATCCAAGACACGGTTGAACCCAGAAGAAGTATTGATAAATATGTCTGAAGACTGTGCCAGCCTAGGTGAACAAAAATTATTAAGTTTTTGTTGTCTGCAATCTCCCATTATGCCAACCAATTATGAAATAAATATTGAAATTCACTAAATTGATCTGTTATTTCAATAAATCTGAGTTATTACTTTGCTTTCGTGTATAAGTATTTTACATGAAATGAAACCGGCATGGAACCCAGAGTGATTTGGAGTATTTTTGGCATGTTGCACGTCTCTTTGTTTTAATTAAACATCTTCAACCGTTGTGATTAATTATAAGGAGTAGGTAGGTATGATCGGGTTTTGGGGCGATCAACCCTTAGATTATTACGCCCTTTATTACGAACCTTAGTATGATTTCAAACTCCGTTCTTTTTATCGCTTACATGCTGGTAGGATACAAGACTCGAATCCTTAGAACGAAATCTAACAGTGATCTTTTTTGCGGCAGACAGAGTTGGGAAAGGTGGCCAAGAGTTTTAGGGACGTCTACATGGGACGACTTCTTAAGCGTTTGTTAGGGGTTGATGAACATTAGCCATCCAGCCTCGAGCATATCCAGAAGGCCGACATACGGCTGGAGGGCAGGCCACGATCCAATCCTGATTGGCCACTCCGAGTAGCCCGGTAGTCAAATGATGGTCTACCGGTGTGTCATTTGGTTATTGGTCACGGACGACCCATCAGTGAGCACTCCTCCACTTGTCAAATTAGTACTGTCTGCCCTAATAAGACGTTCCGACATCCTCGCTACTGCTCTCCAATCCAATTCCATATCTAGAGGGCGGCCACCATTCCGCGTAAATGGGGGGTTTCAGCCTGGCCTGTAGGAGTCAGTCTCGAGTCGAACGAGAGAAGTACTCCTTTGGAAAAAAAAGTCAAATACTTTTTGATCCTCTTGAACTCGAAAAAAGTTTCGTTCGAAAACATGTTTTTCTGTGGAGCAATAGGCAGTTGCCAAATTTCCATTCAGTAAATATGGTATATATTTTAAAATATGATAGATTTATAAATAATGAACTACAAAACCCATACTACGATAAAAGTGAACGGATTGAAACTGGCGCGAATCTCTTCTACTTTAGGTCAGTTACGTTTAATGAAGAACAATAATTTATTCTAATATTATGTATTATTATTACTATTGAAAAATATATCTTGTTGTTTTTTTAAATAGGACTCATAGAAACCTTTATTTAACAAAACGAACAATTGAGCTCCAAGAGGATATTCTCTCTAGAATAAATAATGATATTACATTTAGGTGGCCAATCATTAAATTATACTTTTAAATAAGTGTTGTTTTTCATTACGTCTCCCTGAAAACATATTCACGGAATAATAATCTGAACCAAAATAAGTGTTTAAAATGTGGGAATAAAATATTTCATTATTAAGCACAGTTATCATGTTCAATTTTTTTTTTCAATTTTATTCAATAATAAAAGTGACTATTTGACTTCCGCACATCACCCAATAATTAGTTTATTATGTCCTTCAAACTCCTTGAAAAAAAGAAAATATCGTTTGAATCTACAACCCTATCGTATGTCAACAACATGGCATGGTACATATCGGTTTCGGTTTTCCGAAAAGTGGTAAAATTTAAGTTTTTTTCTCCCGGTCTAATAATATTAATAAAGCAATTTGTACATTAACCTGGTCTAATAGATACCATTTATTATGCGACAACTTGGAGTATTTTATGCTTTAGGTGATATTTTAAAAATATTTGTTCTTTTTGTTTGGATATATTAATATAATATATGTGAATGCTTATAGGTATTGAAAAGTGTTAACTTGAGTTAACGACCTCGAGGCAAAATAAAATAAATTCCTATTCATATTGTTGCACAACAACTGCTTTTTTATTGTATGGAAATTCGTATTTTTTGTACGGCGACAGGTCCGAGTTACATTCCCTCTTCTACATCCGACGTCGGATAGTTGTAAGAGTGTAAGTTATATTTAATGGTATAGGGGTGGAACTAAATTCACCAGCTCTGATATTGAAAAGTCATAGTAAACGAATGGTTCTTTTCCAGAATCCCTCTTCAACCACGAGAAAAGAGTGACAAATTTCCGATTGGAGACACCGTCATATTTCCGACACGCCTACGCCTTTGCCAGCATTGCGGGTCCGCCAGCTCGGAAGAAGACAGAGGCGAGGCGCCCAGCGGGGGTTGACAAGACGGGGTTGAGGGCGACGGTAGCCCCGACAGATATGTTTATGACGAGCGCGGGGTGAGATAGATATTTTATTGCCTTTCCAACATGGCCGGCTAGAAACATGGGCCCCGGGCTTGTAACCTTCGAGCGTGGGTCGGGCCAACGGATTTACGGTTTTGTGTCTGCTCTTGAGAATTAAACAACATACATATTAGCATCAACGTTTTTATCCGGAGCCGCTTCGAATTCTATGTTTATAATCCATTCCTTTGAACCGTATATAATGCATCAGAAGAACATTGACTCAATCTTTCATTCTTCATTTATATTTTTATTATATCCTCAGGCAATAGACAGACATGCACACAAATATGTTTATATATATCCCATTATTTCAACTCTTGGTCTCTACTAAGTCGTTAAAGAAAATTATAACTCTATAAAACATTTATTAAGACGTTGAAGCCAAATTATGACTGCGTTATTCCATTCTTCAGTCAAAACTCAACATAAAAAAGAAAATCTTTCTATTCCCACACCTTTCAATTTTAAATATTTATGCTGTTGTTATGTAATAAATATAACGTATTTATATTGTTGTTGTATAATAGCCATGCTTTAAAAAAGCTAAAATTAAATACTCTTTTAAATAGTAGATTAGGGAGTCAAAGCAGAGGATATCACATTTGGACTTATATTTTAATTATTAAGTATTTTGATTTATTTTTTTATAAATTTCCAAAAGAAAATTACAATAATAAAATAAAGAATTTTAACAATAATGATTAACCAATACTTTTTCGGGGTTCAACCGTGTCTTAGAGTTTTTAGGTGCCAAGCTTTCGCACANTTATAAAATGAGAATGAAAAGAAATATTTAGCCTACATTATCCAAGTTTTATATTTTTGCCTAGGAATTGCCGGGATGTGAAAACCTTTGTTTTTTTTTCTTTTCCGAACATCTCAAGGATACGAACCGATATCAACAGTAAATACTTAGCTACTTCTAATTCTAATTAGGTTTTTATTTAGGTGTTTATTTGTAAACTAAACAGTGCTAAAGCCTTATAGACGAACAACAAAACATAATTTTGGATTGGCCACTTCCTCAAGTTGAGCTGAGTGAAAAAAGAAGAATTTAAGACTTTTTCAATAATAATGTCACGTTCCAATGAGAAAAGATGGATTTCTTTAAATACCTAGTAAAAATTAAAAAGTGATATAGGAAATTAAATAAAAATGTATTACAATTATTCCCTAAAGTTAATCTATTAGAAAAAAACAAAAACACTGATACGGCCATTGTCAGGTACCGAAAGATAACAAATAAAATTTATTTTGACGTAATAACCAAAAATTCTTCAGAAATGCCATATAACAAACATTTCATTTATAACCAAGAGCTTATAGGTCCTTAACATGGTTCAATGTCTGCGGCTCATTATAGTCATTACCATCATTCTTCTGACTTTTTCTCCTCCTATTCCTTCATGTTTTCTACGCCAATTCGGTTCGAGGATTCACCTAAATTCTATAGCAGAACTACTGCCTGTGGCCATTCACAGGTAATATCCTTAGGCTGTACAGCATCGAAATAGGCCCCTGTAGCCAAATCAATAAACACCCGAAGCCACAGATGCTTGCTGTATACAGGCAGACATATCAGCTGTAATACTGTGACAATCGGAAGAATATTTACATTTCAGGGCCTCTAGAATTTATAGGTACTTCTTTTTATAAGAGAAGGGAAATATACGCAAGAGAACACAATGGGTCAGCCGCAAGATTTGGAGTCCCATCATTCTGAAACATGGGTTTAGTTCTTGTCGCAATGTATTATTTGAGAAAATGTTGTGGAATCAGAATTTAATTTTGAATGCATTCTCACATTCGCTATCAAAGAAAGAAAACATGCATAACACTATTGAAAATCATACCTTCTATTATCCGTCTGCAGTTGAATAAAGACAGTGACAGTGAACGCATGTATTCGGCCAGAAGATGGACAATGTCCGAAAGCGCTCGCCAACGGGAGATGGTGTACAGAAACCAATGAAGACGGATAATAGAAGGTATGATAGTTCTATATTGATTGGTGGTGGAAATAACCTTTTAGATTATTTACCTATTGAAAGTCCGTCACACCGGAACTATGTTTCACTAAATTTGAAATAAGCCAATGTTACAAGCTAGATTGCTAAATGAGCAAAAAGAGATAAGATCTCTAGATCTGGAAAGGAACAATGGAGTGGGAGCTTAACCTTCTTATCCACATTCAAAAATATCGGTAATAGCGAGCCGATTATAGTAAAAGAGCAATTTCTTGATGTAGTTGAACATTGGGTTCCCCAAAATTTACAGTTTGCAATGTGAGACTTTGAAGATACTTTCCAGGTAGCAAAGTGATTTGGGAATTGGGCAGTGTTAAATAACTTCCTTGCTCAGTTAATTTCGTGTAGTTCTATGAATTATATTAACTCGATATTAGGGTATAGAGGGAGCCATTAAGGAAAATAGAATTCTACCAAGGCATAGGTTTTTAAAATAGTGTTGTTATATGAGGCTAACCCGAGACATATGTTCAATTTTAGTCCAGCACATTCAATTTGTTTTTTAAAGCTTATATTTAAGCTCACTACTCCACTAAATAAGTTATAAAGAGTTTTCTTTCTCACGCATCTTCAAGGGGATAAAGAGCCACCGAAAGCCCGAGCCGACAGGCAAATTGCCCCGCAGATAGCCAATCGCCACCGGCCTCTCTCAGATAGGGAGTATTGTTCGTGTCACACATGTGACTTCCGCAACGCTCGCTCCTATCGGATATCGCTCGTACTCCATCGCTTTCCTCTCCACCTTCATGTTGGCCCTACTCTAATGCTCTTCATAATCTTGACAAATAATTGCTTCTTTATCGGTTATCATTACAAAATAAAATAATCTGCTGAGGGAGAAAGGGGTTTATTGGAGAAGAAAAAAAATAATGGCAGGAACTAGTAACCTCCAGTACCTGTTGTGCAATTTCTGCTGTACAACTCAATACAGATTTGAGACTGTTGCGTTGGAAGGTCAAGACCTAACGGCAGTAACCGTCACAAATTTGTTAATCACTCCTGCGTTGGTATACAACCCAAGTCATTCCAAAAGAATCTGCCGAACGGGAGTGGGGAATTCCTCGGGGCTGTGGCATTTACTCATCATACTGCACCATTCGGTCCGGATCACCGTCGGAGACGTCCAGAGAGAAGACAAGGCCCTGACAGGAGTCAGGGCACCCTTTACTCCCGCCCTCTTCATTGCTGCTCATTAGACGACGGNGGGGTGGATCATAGGGGTTGGAGTCCGATGACAGGGACTGGGCATATGGATTAGGGTGAAATTGGAGTTTACAGTGGAGGAGCGTGAAGCGAGTGGAGATGAAGTCTTGGACGAATGGGATATTATAATCTTGATGTAGGGTAGAGTTCGAGACGTAGTATGGAGCATTTGCAATAACTCTTTGGATTTTGGATTGGAAGGATTAAATACGTTGGATGTTGGAAGGCTTAGCGGCACCCCAGAGTTCTGCACCGTATGTCCAGATCGGTTATGTCAAAATAAATTTTATTTGTTACCTTTCGGTACCTGACAATGGCCGTATCAGTATTTTTGTTTTTTCTAATAGATTAACTTTAGGGAATAATTGTAATACATTTTTATTTAATTTCCTATATTACTTTTTCATTTTCACTAGGTATTTAAAGAAATTAATCTTTTCTCATTGGTACGTGACAATATTATTGAAAAAGTCTTAAATTCTTCTATTTTCACTTAGCTGAACTTGAGGAAGTGGCCAATCCAAAATTATGTTTTGTTGTTCGTCTATAAGGCTCTAACACTGATAAGTTTACAAATAAATAAACCTAATTGGAATTAGAAGTAAATAAACCAAAATTTAGAAGCAACTAAGTCTTTACTGTTGATATCGGTTCGTATCCTTGAGATGTTCGGAAAAGAAAAAAAAACAAAGGTTTTCACATCCCGGCCAATTCCTAGGCAAAAATATAAAACTTGGATAATGTAGCCTAATTATTTCTTTTCATTCTCATTTTATAAATGTTTAGGTATAAAATTATATTTCAGGGTAATTCCGCCTATTATAAATCAATTAATTGAATGATAAATTATTCATAGATTATTTACTTTAATTTCATGAACCTAAATCTACGATCGGTTTAGTAATAAACCGGAAATATTCGTAAACATATTTTGAGTTTGTGGCCAAGCCAAGAATTTAGCCTTATATAGAAATATTTTAATTATTTTAATGGGCATTAAATATTTGCTTAAATATTTTTGTTTTAATGGTTATAATTAAGCTGTTCAAGCAATTCGTTCGGTGACACATCCCTTGTATTGTAAGTAAAATAAATGATCAATAAAAAAATTAGATAATATAAGTAAACTTAAATGAAAGAATAAAAAGAAAAGGAGGGGGCCGAAGGAATACGGGTAAATACCGATCCTACAAGTATTGCATGCATATCTTCCTTTACTGGCCCATATTTTCTGTGCCATATTTTATCTTGAAGATAAGGAAATAGTTTCTAACCTCGCTGGTCAATATTTGAAAACAAACGTAAAAACAGGACTTATTTGATATTTATAAAGATAGACCTTCCCGCCTCCGACTGGTCTCGAAACGCTTTAATAAAGGAGATCAATTATTTTCAATCAAAAAATAATTTTAGTTCCTTTATTTTTGAAATTGGAGACGGTAGATTTATCTAAAAATAAAAGGTATATCACTTTTAAATGGATCCTATTTTTAACTTCTAGCAGTAGAATCGAATATATTTCAAAAGTTATGTGATTTTATTTGGGTGAAATCTATTTATATTTCAAATATGGACATTTAATTATTAATTTTTATATATTCTTGTGAATTATAATACTTTTAAAATGAATTTTATAATCACATTTTTCTAGTAAAATTTGGTCTCTTGATTTTCAAGACTTCAATTCTTAACTTAATCCTTCTCTTTAACTTTTCACTAGTAGAGTTGCCATTGTCTCCAACTGCAAAATATGCAAAGGCTGCTTGATAATTGATAATGAGTTATAAGCGAAAAAAAAATTACCTCATTATTTAAACTACATTTTCTGAACAATGTGTCAATTCCTTACTAGGGGACGAACGTCTCTAACCTCTAAGATGATTTTAGTTGGGGTTCGGTCAAGGTAGATCCAAAAAAACACAAATTTAAAAAATGTATTTTTTAATAAAGGATTATCTTTTTGAACGTCTTTTGAACGTCTCTAACATTTAAAAAAGGATTCCCACCCTCTCAATTTTACTTATATTCTATTTATTTTAAAAGTATGTTTTAAAAGACACAAGAAATGATGACAAAGATTAATCGGTATTTTCGACTTAAAAAATATTTAAATAATTTGAAGTTTTTTGAACAAAGAATCCTATTTTTCATTGAAAATCATGTTTGAGGAATACTCTGATGACTGGTGAAATTAATATCCTTCAAATTTATGAACTAGTAGGATTTCTATACCTTTGAAGATCACGTTTCCATACATTTATCGACTTATCAATTTCAGAAGTGGACAATTTTGGGTTTTCCATCACTGAGAGGTGGGATGCGTTCATTACTATTTTCGGCTCAAAGATGGCTGCGCAAGGCGGTCTCTGTGCGCTGACAGCTACGTGGGGCCTTACTTGGAAGCGGGGATGAATGCGTTTGGCGGGAACCTTGCTGGCCGAGAAGAGAAATTCAATAAGTACTGGTTACAACTTTATCGTAGGAATCGATCGAAATCGGACAAGAGGTAATTATGGATCCCAGCTGGCGGGCACGGGCCCTGCCAGAGAGAGAAGGCACTACGATATGTTATTATCTCTCTCTCTGTCTCACTTTTAATTTTATAGACAGACCTCTAATAACAGTCATTCGTACGTTGCGAGCAAACATGCCCAGTACGGAAACAAATTGTACTTCTTTTTTACATAGACGCCTTTCTCATTTCTATACACCAAGAAAAAAAAAAAATGTTGGTATATGTGGAAGTTATATTTCCATTCCAAGTAAATATTTATTTTTAACTGAATTCTAGCAAGGTTGACAACATTTTATGACTTTTGAAAAATATCTTCAGACCACCAGTTCTACATAGGAAGAGCTAAAATAAAGAAAATGAAACGTATTTTGTACGTGTGTATGTACGCCCTTTAGTGTTCCCGGAATTTCAAATGCAATATCAAATTTTGGTACTTCTGGTGTTTTGCCGATGAATTTCGATATTCGTTTTCGTTTGAAATAACTCACAAACAGGCTTGCAGTAAATACAAACTTAAGAATCGACACTTTATTAATATACTTCCACTATTGCCAAAATTTGGCAGAAAAAGCATATCGAGATATATAATTAAGAGGCTTGTGCGGGCCCAATATTCTAAAATACTAACTTATTTAATCCATTCCTTTTTATTATATGGTGTAGAAGTTTTACTCATACTCTCTTGGACTTGGATAAAGCACTCTTGGATAAGCCAACAACTCCCACGTTAGCTGTCCTGCTGGAATTCCAGGATGGTATAGGTAGGACACTCTGTCTGCAACTCTGACTTTTCGTTTTCGTTTCTGTTTTAGCCAGTATTACTACCTTGGTTTCCTTTATCTCTTCTTTTGCTAATCCCACTTCTCTATCATGCAATCCTCTAACATTCCAGGTTGCATAAGTCCGCGTTAGTTCTGTTTCCGTTTTGATGAATCTCACTTCGGCTCCTATCCGAGGTTAAAATTACTTTATTTTAAGCTTTAGAGGCGTGAGATATCGGAGTCAGGTTGAAAAGCTACCTCTTAAAAGTACAGTGGCTGCAAGGAAGAGGTTATCTTAGAGCGTGTACTGCAGATGTCGGGGTCTGTAGCATTGCGTAAATAGTATCGTGTGTAAAATGCTTTACTAGAGAATTTACAGTTTTTAGATGTGCCCAAATATAGAGAGAGACAACCAGGCGATGTTTTAGCTATTTTCCGTCGTCATCATTTTTAAAGAATAGAACCAAATTTAGCTTTTTTAAAGGTTTGTTTCGTATACTATTTAGTAAATCAGTGTTTGAGTAAAATCGGATAACGGAGAAGGTCAAGTTAAGAAGGATACTTTGTTTAATAATCATAAGTATACCACTATTTATTATATAAAAATATTATAATATGTAATCAATGTAAAATATAACTTAAATTTTTAATATATATTTTTAGTCCTAAAATAAATTTTCAGTTTAGCCCACATTTGCTTAGTAGGTAGATAATACGTTCCTCCAACGACCTCTTCCCTCTTAGTCATCCTAGTTAATTTAAATTTCATTCTCTAAGTCTAAATAGAGTGAGAGAGGCTCTTTTTGTCAAATTTTATTCAATTTTTGAACAATTCTTAAATAGCTGGCCTGTTTGTGTTATAGATTTACTTAATCTGAGTAAAATATGATTCTTTAAACTCTTTGAATTTAAGCGAATTTCTTATCTGGTAAATGGCTAATGGAGTACTTCAGGGGCCCTATTTACAAAATATTTTTTCAGAAATTCATATATTATATTTAATTAATGCTATAAATGATCATTCAAAAAACATGCACATACACTCACACACATAATCTTAATTTTAATAACGTCTATTTTTAATAAAACGCAGGGGAAATTTGCTTATTTTGTACTGACCACTTATATTTTTTCACTAAAGTCTGCAGTTTGTTCTTTAGCTGAAGAAATTCTGTCCGATAGCACTAACGTTTTCCTTTTATTTTATTATTAGTGTAATTTTCATCAATTGGCCTCTTGTTCAGATCGGATTTCGATTCGCCGACTAGCTGGAGGCAGGAGTAGTAAACGACTGAAAATACGATTGGCATCGATCTATTGTAGGCCTCCTTTATAAATCTCATAGAAAGGGGAAGAATTGCGGACTAGTGGGAAGGAGAGAGAGAGGTGAGCGGAGGATGGCGGACGAAGGAAAACTGGGTAACTCCATTCGGTGGCTCCCAGAGGGGCTGCGACTCCTGAGAGAGGACCCAAGAACGGAATCTATTTTTCAATAAGATTTGAGGCTTTGGACTGGAGCCAGCCCCCGAGGATATCCCCAGAGAGAGAATTTCTTCTTCTTCTCTCTTATCTCCTCTTCTTCCAGGATTGCCGTCCAGTCCCTTTACTTACCCATACCTGATTCTTCTTATTTACTGCGATGCGCGTCGCTCGAACCATTTCTTAACAGTAAATAAGATGGATGGGTGAGACTTTTTAAGATGAAGAAACTATAGATAAAATATAAATTACTTGGGATGAATTCTTGAGCAAAACTATATAAAGAACCTTTGAAAGAGCAACTTTAAATATTTCATTATATAGGTAGGAAATTTTTTATTATTTTTTAGTCTTAGGGTCATTGATTCTTTCATAGAAGAAAGAAAATAAATAAATTAATTAAAAATGAAGAAGAGTTTTTTAAGGATTTTGTTATACCTCTGAATTCTTATGAAAGGNTGAGAGAGAGAGAGAGAGAGAGAAAAAGCCTATTAATAAATAAATATATATGTGTGCCAACGATTTTTTTTAGTATCTCATAAGTAGGATAGTTCAAGAGTTGAAGGTATTTTCAAAAACTACATGATGGTAAAAATTTGAAAACCTTGATTTTCTAGAGAGAAATATTTGTTCCAAGTTGCATTTATTTATTATTTAGTTATTATTGAGATAATGGTCAAAATGTTTTTTTCTATGAGTATTATAAGAGAAGCTAAAATATTTCTTCCAATATGTTTATATTAAGTTATTAAACAGTCTGCCATTAAAAAGATATTTTTGACTCATTCTGTTTGGAGAACATTTAGTAAATGAAGAGGCGAGGGGGGATTGAAGAGCTGCAGAGCATTGTAGGGCTGTAGCCATTGTGTACGTCTGATTGGCATTGATTCCAGAGCCCTTCAAGAAGGACTTTCTCGTCCGACAGGACAGATAAGAGCGGAACGCCAAGCTCCGCTGACTAATTTGACGCTGATACGATTCAAGTGGGCAAATACTCCTCGCTGTTCTCGGCTGGCCGACAGTAAAGACTAGATTAAGGTTTGACTCTGGGATACAACACTATATGCCCTTAGCGGACCTGTTTCAGATCACTACCTTCGCTGACTATACGTCAAATAAATAATAAATAAATAAATTGGTCTACCCAAAAAATGAAAGATAGTTAAGGTAAGTGAATATGGAAATTTAAACTGTTTTTCCTAAACAAGCTCTTACCTTAAAAAAGGGCATAATAACCTAGATGTTTATCGCCTAAACAAATGCATATCTATCTATCTATCTTACCATAACACTGGAATTACTGGAAGTAACACTGGACTCGTTAGATACAGAGACAGCCTAATGAATTTTCAAAGTATATATATGTTCAAGAAAGAATATATGATAAAGATTTCAGTAGGTTTAATATGCGAGGTATAATATAAGGAAAAGTCAAATTACAGCATTTAAATAAATGTCTTATTAGTTGGATTTCCATAATTCTTTCAAATGCTTCGAATTAAATATTTCGTATTCATAATGCCAAATGGTTCTACGATCATCATAATAGTTTAAATAAATGTATTTACCTCAAAATGGTTCATTATTGTTACCTTAATTCCATTAAATGAACATAATATTTTTTATAAGAAAGGTACAAGCCGAGACCTATGACCTTCTTAGTAGGGAAGAATTTTAATTAATGAGATATTTATAGTTAAACCATTGATAAAATGTTTTTTGAGACCATTGAAAAGGCAAGTTATAAATTTTGGACTACATTTACGACCCTCATTTAATTTTAATGCTTTAGATGACTCTATTTATGGGCCTCTGACCTATGTCAAAGCCATTATCATTCAGTTAAATGGAAGGGGAAAGACAATAAAAAAATGCCTAAATAGACTTTTCTTCCTGTTTCCGGGCCTATAAGAGGCCTGTTATCTGTGTAGCAGCTAATGCACAATTGACAGATAGCAAGATAAGCTGACTCTCTGGAGAGTTCTAATGGGCATGGCAGGTGTTGACGTGGAGTGGCTCTCTGGCATCCTCAGAGATAGCCGCAGAAGCCCTTTCTTGCTCTTCCTCGGGAGAAGTCCGCTGTCAGATTTGCATTTCAACAGGTCAACAGGAATTCGTAGCCCTAGCTTTGATGTAAGTCGGGCCTAATCTCCTACTCTTACTGTAACTAGTGGATTGCTACTTTAAGTACCTCTATTAGCACAATTCTCTCATGGAGAGTCATATGATCTTCACGTAAGTAATTTGATAGATGAAGTAAAAATATGGCCTACTCAAAATTGTATGTGCAATGTTTACATTGTCAAAACAAGCTCTAATCAAGTATTTTTTATAAGAAGACCAATTACTCAAGCTTTTTTCCTCAAACCACTCCGTTAATAACTGGAATTATTCAAAAATGTGGATTATATCTTCTTTCGTGTTGTATCTTGCAGTTACGAAAATCTTTTAAACATCTTACTCTTCCTCAACAGGTCACCTTTCTATGTCAGATCGCTTTTCTAATATTCCCTGACCTGCAAGTCGCCGGTCAGCTTTACTCATAACTGCCATATCACTTACCAACATGGGTATTTATTATTATTGTCAGAAGTATTTAGATTGAACTTCTTTTTTTCCTTAAAACACCCGATAAGGAATTCGTTACGGCCATCTTTAAGTTAATATATAGCATGAGCATTTTCATCAGTTATTAGAATTTTAGTATTAAAAAATTAATAAATATAATTACTTCATTGGTTTAAATTGTAATATAGTAATATGATAACGATTATTGGTATCCTTTTGATCCTCCACCGTATATGTTTACCAGAAGAGTGGATTAGAGTGATGTTAGCTCTTTCATGCTGTTAATACCTTCATTAGCAGGTTTTAATTAATAGGTTTTTCAATTAATACAAACTAAATACCGTTACATTTGGTATCCACAGGCACAGTTTCGTAAATAAATGCTTCTGTTTTGGGGCGTGTCCCTCCGATCGGAATACCATAGCATTCCTTTGTCTTACCATTAACTTTTGTGTTGTCGTCGGAATGCTAAAGCTTAGTTATTTTGCTCATACAAGCTTAGTGCTTTTTGAGTTTAGGTTCGAATGCCTTTTCGTTCCAATATAAACCCTGAGCAAGCTGTCAAGTCTGAGCGAGAGCTTAGTAACATTGGTTGCAGTTTCTCCACAATATATTGCATCAAATGCAAAATAAAAATCTTAAAATTATACTATTTTTAAAATGTATGATACTGCAGATACTTCAAACAATTAATAAGAGGGAATAGAATAAAAAATATATCTGTCCCAGCCAGAAATCGAACCTTAAAATAAAGTAAATGACGAGAGTCGACAAAATATATGACAATGTCAGCTCCTTCGAGTTTAAGACGAAGTTCTCGTCTTTCTCGTAAGTTAGACTCTCGCTAGTGTAGAGGGAGTTTAACGAGATATCTAGCTAGTCCTTGTGGTGTAATGGCTTAACGCACCAGCCCTGATAGCAGGAGATCCAGGTTCGATTCCTGGGTGGGACAGATAGATTTTTTTTTATTTATTCTGTTCCCTCTCATTAATTGTTTAAAATTTTCGTGGGATAAAAAACCACAACCAAATAAAATATTTGTAGATACTTCATAGTAAAATATGCTAATAAATAAAAAGCATGTATTATTAAGAGGGAAAACTTTCAGTGTGGCTCTGTCTAGCTCGTGCTAACTCAAAGTAACTTCTAGATATACATGTCATATTAATGTTAGGAGTGTTGTGGCCAGAGGTATGAACCTCTTCTTTCTTGCTGCATTAATTAAATGGAGGACGTATCTGCCTCAAATTCGGACATTGGAGGAAGGCTAACTCCCACAAACTGTAAGATCCCTTTCAAACATTCAAATTAATTTTGTGGCGTCTGAGAGAACAATATCCGGTGAGAGAGGGGTTGTTTAGCCCCTGCTAGGGGGGTCGACCGGCTTAGAACACACTAAATTGTACTGACCTAATGGGACGGTAGACTGAAGCTAGCCTAATCCTACGACTGACCTCTCTGGGGGTTCTTCGCCCCCCCCCCCTCCACCGGATCGGACAATTTAATTAGTTTGCGTCTATACTGACCCCTGTATTATGCCGGGTACTACCTTAGCTCGCTTGAAATATGACCGCCAATATACATTGTTACCTCGGCACGATGGTAAATACTGGAATATTAGTGGTCTCCGAACGTGCCGAAAACCAGTCATTTTTTCAAAATATTAAATTGCACTAATTGAGATATTGTAAGAATCCCTGTAAAAAGAAAAGTACACCATACTTCTCGGTTTTATTCAAATATTTTTATTTACTATTACAGTTCAATCTATTTTTGTACAAATGTTTTTTAGATAATATTTATCAAAATCTTCACAAATTTTCATTTAGAATTATTCTTATGAAATGTGTGTGTGTTTACGGAAGAGCACGCGCAACTTTCTTTACGCAAATTGAAATGCAAATAGTTCTTGCTATTGTAAAAATAGTGAAACACATCTATTAGAAGTATAACTAAAAATCTGGAAGGCCCAGGTATTTTCTGGAGGTTCTAACTAAAAAGAAAGAGACATAAATAAAACTGATAACATACCACCTGCTAATTAACTTAATGATAGACCTTTACTTCTCACTTAAAATATCTCTCTGAGTTTCAGAGACTTAAAAGAGCAAATAATTCAAGAAGTCGTCCGTCACGCAGGTGCTGCGTGAGTTTAGCAGATGTCCTATTTTTAATTTGGCTTGTTCATAAATAAGAATAATTTACCATATGATTTTACAAGATGAAAAAGGGACTGAAAGGGAAAAGCTGGCACGAGGCAACTAAAAGGGGAGTGGTGTGATTTGGCGCACAACCCTTCATTCTCAAAAATCTTCCCAATTTTGCAACTCAAATAAAATTGGTATAGAATATAAATAGTAAACATTTTCGTCTTACTTCTTTTTTTCTTTTTTTTTTTTTTTGAAGGATGACCAAAGTCTTCTTCTTGACCTACATCCAATGTGTGTTAAAAATTAATTTTACAGCCCTTTTTGATTAAAAGTCTTTATATCTAAGTTGGTTTCTACATTGTAAATATTTTCCTTAATATTAAAAAAAAAATAAATGTTAGAAAATTCCCTTATTATGTTCTATATATTTTTTTTTGCGCGCGCAACTGTCTTAATAACGAAAATATTGACGATTAAAATTTTTTACCTTTGCTCAAACGATTACCAGTCGTCCAACTGTTCTCAAAATAAAAAAAAATTCAAAATTCGTGACTTTGTACGAAAACCTTAATGACCAGTCAAAAATGATATCTAATGTATCTGAAAACTTAAACGTAGAGGTTCGTTATAAAGGTTAATTAGTTTAAAGAGAGAGTTTGTTGACCGTAGATATTATTCTAAGATGATTTTAGTTGGGGTTCGGTCGAGGTAGATCCAAAAAACACAAATAAAAAAATGTATTTTTTTAATGAAGGATTATCTGCCAACGTTTCGGCTTACATTGTTAGCCATCTTCAGGGCTATCATGAAGATAAGAGAGGACGTCCTGTCCCTAAGTTCACATTTCCATGACTGATATTCCTTGTAATTATTTATTTAATGAAAAAATCGAACGTCCCGTAATACTACCTGATCGCATACCAGATGCTAATATTATAGTTATAATGACGGAATAAGGTGATTGTGAGGATTTACATAGTTTTCAAGAACTGGCAAATGATCTTCAAATATGATTGTATAACGTCGTTTTGGTATATCATGTTATATTCCATAGTGTTTATATTAAATATAAAATATAATATAACTTGAAATTACCCAATAAAAATCTGTATGTAAGCGCATATCATCCCTCGATTCCTTTTTGAAATTCCATTTTTTTTCTCCCTCAACTAACTCCTTTCACTCATTATTCAATTTTAATTCTGACCCATTCTCCATCCCCACTTCCTGTCGATAAAGTAAAAGCACTATACATAAAAAATACAATATTCTCAGGCGGCAGAAAATCATTAGCCTTGCCGAAGGAGTGCTCCACTGAGTATATTATAAAGGGATTGAGTATTTCTTTGGCCTCCTAAAAGCCACTTGGGATTCAGCTTGGGCACTACTTAGCACATCGGAGAAGGGGCAGTCCCCTTCCATTTCTTGTCATAAAAAGCACTGACTAAGTCCCCTAGATTCCTGGCTAACGGAGCATCGATTTCAGCCAGCTCTACGCTCCACAGAATGGGCATCAGATGATATCGGCATCGATAAGTTTCCGTGTCCATCTTTGGGAGAATAACGAGTCAATCTTTCAGTAAGGGAACGTTGGACAAAATTAGGGCATAGCGAATATTCCTAAATTACGTATGTGTGTGTGTACGTGTTTATATATATATATATATATATATATATATATATATATA
>KZ809479.1:7335-19263 GCA_000696205.2 Oncopeltus fasciatus
CTTAAAAAAAAAAAAAAAAAAAAACCCGGAATGGAAAACTTTTCATGATCTGAAGCTTGGTTTTTCTACTGATAGCAAATTTATTTTCACCCAAAAAACAAAAAAAACTGCTCTCACAAAACGTACCAATCAAGACGGACACATGTGAGACTTAGAAAAAATTACTATTCTTTCCACTGCACCCAATAAACGCAAATGCTTATTATTCAAAACCATACACATTAACTAACAACACAATCCAGTTAACAGAACTCACGTAGAACAAATTTCTTCAACTTCTTCAAAAATTTTCAAAATTCTGGAAAAATATCAGCCCTTCTCCTAAATCAAACCATCCATCTGTCTCGTAGATCCTCAGGCTACTTATACAAAATAATTCCTACCCATTTTTTCCAGTATTGCCCACTTTGATGGAGGCCGCTCTCCCTTTATACGAACTGCCTCACATCTCTCATTCTTCATCGAACAGATTTGTTCCAGGTGACAACAGGTCCCCACTCAACTTCATGATACTACTTATCATGTGGCGAACTTCTACCCTCACTGTAATTGTTTTCCAAAACATTTAATATCAAATCACTTTTAGTTAGATTAAGTTTATGTAATAAATCGTTTATTAATAATTCAAATCGTATAATTTTTTGTTTTTCCTATGTTTTCTTATGGCGCTGTACTTCCCAGAAGATGGCTTACAATCAATACCGAAATGCCAAATGACAGACAATAAGAAATAAACTTTTTTTAAGTTGTATTTTTTTTTTTTATCTACCTGGACTGAACCCCAACATATTCTCTACAATCTCCATGGACAAAAACTCTGTTAGATAATTATAGGTTTTTTATGGATTCCTGGGCTCTGAGAATAAGACTAAAAATCTGATTGTGCTCAGCTTCTGTTAAAAAGGAAATATTAATTTAGAGAAAATATCATCTAGAGTAAAGTGAGTCTTCTATTTAAATATTGGAAAAAATATTTCTGTCTGCATTCTTAGTAATTGAATAACATCATTTTGTATTTTTTCTTAATCATAACCATTATCATAAATTAACATAGGACAAAATACCACAATTAATATCAGTATTTAAAAAAATAAATATAAGAAGAAAAAAACAACATGCCAGCCACTGCACCATGGATGCCCCATAAATATGTAAATTTAAATGGACTATCTTATTAAGCAATTCTAATTTAAAGTCAGTAAAATTTGTAAATGTCACTCATGGTACCGTAGATTGCTTGCGCATGTAAAAATCTGTTACAAAACTACAATAAACAACTAAAAAGAAAATGGCATAATGACATACACACATACTAATATGTATGTATAAATACACATACATGTATACAAATCAGAATGTACTTTAATATATACAATTTATAAAATAAATGTCTGACAAGCAGTAATTGCATTACCTAAGCAGATTCCCCGAGTTTCATTAAAGACAAAAATAAATAAGAGAAAATTAGGTAATTTAATTCAAACACGACAGAACTATGATTGCAATAGGTATGACCACTAAAATTTTGTGTAGACGTGGCAGAAATTTTGACAGGGGAAATTTCTCACCCATAAAAGTCACATTTGGAAATATTTACCTGAAAGAGTATTGATTGTAAAAATTTATAGAACATAAACATTAGAAAATTACATTACACATCTATTATTTATGCTGTACAATCTTTCTCGTTATTAAAACAACAATTAAAATACAAAAGAAATTATTTTAAGGGTTTGCAATGAAAAGCCTAAATAATGAATCTGCATTTATATTTCAAAAATAGGAGAACCCACCTAACAATCCAAATTATATTTAAAAATATCTTTCTTGAAATATATTTTTTAAATTTAAATGAAATTAAATAAAATTCATGANTATTTTATATTTTTTTCTAATGTTAATAATAACGAAGATATAAATTTTTTTAAATTCTGGTCTCCTTTAAGAAATCTTTAAAAAAAAAAATTTTTGATAATGAGCATCTCTCTCCAGATTGTTGGCGTTAGTTAATGGTTGAAATTGTGAAGGATGAAGAAGCCTTCCGAGCCAAAGTAAAAAATCATTACCATTATTGCTCTGAGAAAGAAAATTACGCACATATCAAACAAAATAATTTCATGATGTTTATGCTTTATAACATTTTCACAAAACAAATAATAAAGAGGGCATTTAAATAATCATTATTTATAATACTAGAGAGTTGAGGAAACATATATGTTTAAAATAGAGAAACTAATTATAATGATGAAACTTTTAAAAATGCCTATAGAACCTAGTTAGATAATTCAGTCCTCAGTTTTTCCAAAACATATTGAAAATAGGATTAAATTTGTGGATTAGTCAGTTACATATCAGAGAGAATAGAAAAATGTAGGGTTATTCACTTATTTTAGGATCCATACTTAGCAATAATATACATTGCATTCACATGCTCAAAACTATGGAAACTAATTCTCAAAAGTTCATTGAATTCACTCAAGTAATTTTTGAGGTAATCTGGGGTAGACTTATCCCAATATAATTGAATGACTATTAATTTTGTGATACTCATGTTTTGATGTACCCAAAAACTGAAATTGATCAATTAGCTTCATGAGGGAAGCAAAAGACGAAATTGATAATTGTTATAATACTAAAATCGACCCTGTTTTGAAATATATTTTAAAGCTAACTCTTTATTTTTTACATTTTCATTAAAACAGATTTGGGGCAGCTATAATAGTCCATGCTTCATTAGGACATTTATTAAATACGTGAGAAGTAAATCAAAGGGAATAATAAGAACAAAAGCCAAGGCACCAATCATTAGTGACTCAAGTCGCACCATTAGGTGCGAGGAAATAGTGGCATCTCACTATTTTTGTTTAGGATTGTCATAAATTGTGATAAAAACTTATATTTTTAAACAAGAATGCATGACAAAAATAAATTATTATTCAATTAATTGAACCTTGGTAACAGTTTGAAAAAAAAAATAAATAAATAAAAATACAAGCTAATGCAAAGTGCTATGAAAATGCTAGAAACAAGCTAGTTTCAGTGAATGTTTCACCACTTCCATTTAATTTGAATTATTTTTTTGGGAGGGATTAAAAAAAAAAAAAAAAAAAAAATTAAATTAAGTGTCAGTTGAAAGTTTTTTTTTTCATTAGCTCAAACACTGCAGATCCCTATTAACTTACATTGAGTAAAAAAATTTAAAGTGAAAAAATTTCAAAGGCCATTATAGCAGCAACCTATTACTTATATTTCAAGATCGTATATTTGAGTGAGCTAACAAGGAGTTGCTAAAACAAATATAAGCTTCATCGCTAATAAGAATTCTTTGCTAGTTTCACCTAATCTGATAATTAATGACTCGAGCCATCGAGAGAAGGATAGTTTCACAGATACTGCTCTCATGGGTAGAACATTAGTGTTCAACTTAGAGTATACAAATTAATGACAGAACTAACTCTTGAATTCAACTGTGTATTTAAATAGTTAAAAATAAATTGGTCCTTCCCTCAAAATTAGAATTGTGCCTCATTTTGTGTAAAACACAAAATTAATTATTAATCCCCTAACTATAACAGTAAAGTATTAATGATATACATAAGAAACCTGGTTTAAAAAACCTCACGGTTTGAAAATTAATAAAGTAGATGATATACTAAAAACTAAAATTTTGACTTACCAAAGCTAATATATGTTGTAGCATGCATTTTCAAAGATATATCAACTAGAATAATTTATAATATCTTTAAAAATGTAAATCCAAAGCAATGTACCATCCACATTAAGCTTAAAACAGTGTTCATTGAAGCGAAAGGTGTATCTATTCCATTTACATCATACTACCAATAAAAGTGAGTAAATTTGAACATATTTATCATAATTAATAGCTTTAAAAATAAAACAAAATACATAAAGGGTAAAAATAGCCATTATTTTTGAATAACAATAACATATTATCGTGTATGAAGAGCAATGATAGAATTATACACAAGTCCTTGCAGGGCATAATAAAAATAAAACAGATGCAAGTGACATAATTGTCAAGATAATAGTGTATATAATGTTACTTTGGATAAGACATTATGTTTGTAATAACATAGGAAAATAAAGAAATAAACCCAATTTGCCCAACACAATAATCACTGATCGAAGGAATTCTATAGGGAGTGTGGATCACATTAACCAATTTAATGCCATTGCATCTTAAATCACTTTTAATTAAAGGCATTCAATAATAACTAAATATAGTAATAAAAAAGTGTTAATGATGTGGTCAAGCTATTAAAATGGAAATGTGTAACCTTCCCCTAACACATATATTTATAACAAATTTAAGCAACTTAATAAACAGCAGCTACTTTAATTTGTATCTTGATAACCAACGGTTAAATACAAATGCGCTCTTTAATTATTTCAAATAATGTTTTTGTAAGAAAAAGTGTAATGTTTACATTGCCCAGGTTATGTTATGGTTACTTCTTATCAATCACAGTCCCAGCACAAGGAGTGAAATTAATTCAATATATTTAAAAACTTTTAAATGATTGCTATTAATTCTGATAGAACTAATTGTCAATTAGTTTTTATTTATTAAAGGGAATAATGGTCATTTTTATTGGAATAGATAACCTTCGCCTCCCAACATGGTGGCCCAAACAGTACTACGTAGCTGTTTTTCTCATTAAACTTACACATTCTTCTTCTTTATCCATTCCACTAGGCAATTGAGGAACTGCTCGATTTATTGCCGAATATTCTGGCAAATCCGGGAGCTCCTCTTGCAAATATATAGGCAAGGGCTTGGTAATTTCCAAGGCCCGAGGCCTAAACGAGAGCTTGCTCATTTTTGTTGACAGCTTACGAGCACATTGGCACAACACTAAAAGCTTCTGTAGGGTCCCCCTGTAGGGTTACACAGGGTAAAAACCCTGTCCCAAGTACACCAAATTCACCCTTATCTCGTTCCCATGTTTGTAGATGTTTACGCACAGTCACAAAAACAAAAAATCCACTTTTAAACGCGAAAAAGAAGGCTGCCCAACTGTAGGCATCATGGCGGATTCACTCAGGGCATTACCTACATTCACCGCGCGGGAATTGTCCCATGTTGGGGAGAACAATGAAATCACTTATAACTACGTACAGAAAAGAATCTAGGCCGCATACTAAATCACATTTTAATGAAAACTGAGCAAATTTAAGAGTCTAAATATTAAAGCAGCACGGGTGAAAGAGACGAGTGTAAATAGTCAGCGGGGTTAAGTACAAGGCAACACGCTACAGGCTACGTAATGGCGCCTGTCAGGATAAAAGATTAAACTTGCTTTTCAATAACAAAATCTCAACTTATTGAGTGATATTTTAACTAAAACAGTTTTTCATTTCTTTCTACAATTAAGTTACATGGATAACCTCATAAAATCAAGGTAAATCTTTTATTTAAACTGATTTATCTTCTCTCATTCATTCAGTAAGGTTCCACGGCTAGATTAATTTCTATTATAAGTACTTCAAATATTTCCCTTAAAATATTTAATTAAAAAGAATAGAAAAACAATTGTTTAATTATTCTAATTTCATAGACTAATAAAATTATATATATGATCTATTGAGATAAATAAGAGAAAGTATACACTGGATGGTATATTGTATATAACAAAGCCTAGTATAATAACTTTAATATATACTAGGCTTTTAATTTCCTTTATGTTTATTAAAATTTAACATTATCTATAGATTAATATTCTTGATAATAATTAATTGTTTTGTATTCAGGTAAAAAAAATGATTTACAAAGAAGTCAAAGTGTAAAATTACCCTGCACTGAACTGTGACGTATGCCGCTCCAAGCCATGAGCTGCTAAAAAGTTAGTTTCTTTATTTTAGAAATTATTGTTCATTTACTGAACCAAAACATTTTTGAAAATTTTAGATATGATGCTAGATCCTTTGATCGCAATCTGCTGTTAGCCCCTCCCTTCATGACAACAGATATATGAATAAAGTGACAGCAGCATTAGTCTACTTAATATAGAGAACGTAATTTCAATGTGTAGTAATATTTTTCAAAAATGAGATGAAATGATTAATAGATTATTTATCATTTAAATAAAATTGTTTAAGTTTTGTCAAACCTGAAAGCATCCAAGCTTGTTTTGCTAAACATTTGGTGTATCGTTAATCAATCAAATCGCTCGAAGGTGATTTTTTTGGAAAATTAAAACTTATAATCGTAATCTTCGGTTATATTATCGTTAGGTGGGAGAAAAAAACGCATACATAGTAATTAATTTAAAATTTAATTTCCTAACATTATATTGAATAATTTCTTTACGAAAAAGGTATATTAAGGGAAATAAATAAGAATATGACTTTGGGGGTGGGGGGCCGCATTTGTAAAATATAGGTTGGAAGTTTTGTATTTAATTGTTGCTGCAACTAAATTAATTTTTGGCTAAAATTAGATTCGGGGAGGTCAGTTTTGGAGGATACCACACTGTATAATCGTTATTTATTCGTTATAACTAGTGTTATAACTAGCGATAAATTGTGTTCATCTTGATAGGTGTAAAATTCAATTTTTTACTATTTATTCTAAACATATTCTAGCGAAAAACGAATTTTAAGGTGGATTCTTGAGAGGTCTTTATAAGCCTGCATCCTATTATAGATTAGAGAGCGATTTAGAATGTACATTTTACTACTTTTTAAGTATAAAGTAAGGCAGCGCTCTCTGCGGATGGCACAAGTAACTAAATTTTATGAAGGTTAGAGTCCTTCCCGCCTTCAGGGGCTTGAATTCAAATGTATGCTTAATTCTATCTAATTTTTCTTCAATAAATTGTTAAAAAATAAATGACCTATATTCTAAGAAGCAAATTTCTCGTATGTAGATAATTTAGAAGCAAAATTCATGAAAATATTATCACTTTAAAAAAAATTAAATTAACTTTAAGAAAGGAAAAATAGAATAACAAGCCAGGTATTAAATACATATGCATTATATACAATTATTCATAAGAAAACCTAATGTCTAAAGCTCACAGACAGTATAAACCTATTAATTTCTTTACTAAATGAAAAATGTTATGATGTTAGAAAGTTGAAATTTTACTGTTGGTTAAGCTGAAACAAAGATTCGCAGAGGTGACATTTGAAGAACCTGGCAATCCAGGACAATCAAGAGTAATTTGTCGTTCGGCAAGAGTACCGGCACATCTTCCAGATTGCGGGAGATTTTTAATAATGTTCCGTTTTTCATTTTTTATATGATACTTTCTTTTTACACAAGCTTGTCGATATAGTTCAGTTTTTGAAAAGCTAAATATTAATCAGATTTATTTATACGAAAAAATAGTGCTAAACATAATATTAGTTTTTTTTTTTTTTTTTCTAAACGTTTGATGAGTTTGTTAATGGCTAGGAAGGGTTCTAAAGGGACTACAAAATTGAAAATATTAGTATTTTCGTTATTATAGGTGCTAAGAAAAAAAGTTATAATGAAAAATATATTTAAAATGTAATTTTATGAAATGTACGTTCTATTAAATTATTCAAAAAGCCGAATATTAAGGAAGACATATATGAATTTCTGGCGGACCCTCTTATTTTTATAATACAGTAAATATACTTGTTATCTGGAACACTTAGATGGATTCAATTGAGGTGAAATCGAATGTTGAAAAGTGGGAAATAATAAATAAATTATAATCGTAATAAAAATCATAATATCATTGTTATTTAAGTTACGAATAAGTTTATAGAACATAATATGAGTATAATGTAATTTTCTAACGTTTATATTCTATAAAACTTTAAAAAAAAAAAAAAAAAAAAAGAAGTATATTAAGATAGAAATTCACGAATATTAATCCATATTAAACCAGGATGGGTGTGTGCTTCTTCCCGGCCATACTAGAGCCATGCTTAATGGTCATACCCCTTTTACTCACATTATTATTTCGGGCTTGTAAATTTAATTTCCTCATTTCATTTTATTTATATCCATCTTAATGAAATGGAAAATCTGAGGGAGCCTCAGTGGGACGGAAATTTCGGATTGAACCTAAAATTAGTCATATAATTTCAGAAGAATTAAAAAAGTACAATTACTTGACTTTTGAAAAAATTTATCCTATTCCTTTACAGAAGCATTTAATGTATTTCTTTAAAATATTATATANAGTGAAACTATATTCAGTATTTAAGCTTTATTTTACCTACTGTAAGATGAGTTCGATAAAATTCCGTTACGCAGGAGCTATTTAACCTAAGCAAATTTCCCATGGTCCATGAAATATGGATATAAACTAGAGTAAATGGGGAAATTTTATTTAAAAATCGAAGAAAATTCTTACAAATCTTCATTAATAAGCGTTTATTTAAAAATGTTATTGAATATAAACGTTAGAGAAAACATTTTTGTCACTAAAATTCTTATTTAAAATTCAAATTGTTATTCGTTAATGCAAAGATATTAATATTATAAATTTGGGCTTTGTCCTTCCTCTCATTTGATTTGAACTAAAAATGAAACGATTTCTGGATATTACATTCTTAAATATATTTCTTAATATGCGCTTTTTTGAAAAATGTTATTCAATATTATCAAATTCATTAATACTTTTCTTTCTTAACGCTAATATTAATGAAGACATTAAGGTTTTAAATTTTGGCTTCTCTCTAACCTCCCCCACTCCCTCCTCCGAACGACAAGATGCGGTATTTAATCTTTTTCTGCAAACTGTTGGACGACTTTGTTAATGGATAAAATATATACACACAAAATCTTTCCAATCGGTGAAGATCCGTAGAAATTTATTGAAAGCCACTTCATGGTACCAAGATGGTTAGAAGTCTATAACTTTGGCTATAACTAATGACCTCAGGCTGTTTTCTCTTAATAAACNAATCAAGTATTCAGAGCCACATTGCAGATCCTACTGGGCATTTTTAATTTTATTAAATTGCTATGCCTTCCACTTCTATTTGACTGTGAGTGATACGCTGTGCCTTTGACTTTCTGTGCCTCTGGTCTTGCACTACTTTTAGAACTGTTCTGCTTCTTACTGGTATCCCTAGACAGTGGTGATTCATGTTGGCATGTCGATCCTTCCTATAAGATACTACTAGCGGTGAGGTCATTTAGATTTTGAACTTTTGGCCGTCGCAAAGAAGAAATTAGTCATTGCTAAACATTACCACTTGCTTGACAACGATAATTTGTATGAAAAAATGTTCAAATCAGCTGGAGAGGGTAAAATTTACAGGAGGTGCAATAGTGTGCCGCTGAACTTATAATTTCTGGCTAGTCAGTCATGTACAGGACTAATTTCCAGAAGTATGTTTCATATTAGTTTAACAGAAATGTTATGCGATACTTGTTTCTAGAACTTCTGACTGTCTTCGGTCAGTTATCGTAGGAATATCTACTGTTAAAGTGGATGTCTCGCACAGTAGAGACAGCGAAACATTTTGAATATCCATCCATTTCAGTTTCAAGCTATCATTACTAAGTAGTCCGTCATCAATTTTTCTTGGCTCTCTTTCTTGACTTGGCTCATTGTGCTAACGGCATATGGTTACTTCTAGATTAATTAGTGGCTTAGTGGCATGGATTAGTTGCTTTTGGTCAGTTTGGATAAAAACCCTTCTGCCATCGATACTGGGACGGCAATGCTTGACCGATTGGTTGATGGTCATGGATTCTGACCGATGCTTTAAAATAAAACTCAAGGGAAACACCAAACCATCTCTTCTGTTTCAAAACGGCTTTGTTGCTGTCAGAGGATAAGCTCGCTTCGAATCCATTCGGGAGTGAGCTGGAATAGCGGCTTCCTGGATACTGCATTTACACTTCTGGTAGGCATCTTATGAATTTGGCGTCCAGCCGACTGGAGAAGCTTTATTGTTCTTGCAGTTCCCGTTTAGAAGGCTTTGTTGTCCTGCGACTTTAGACAGGCAACGTCGATGTCGAGAAGCGTAAGTTGTAAGAGTTACTGTGAGTTGTAAGTGCCTAAGTATCATTACGGATGTCTCTTGGTGTTAGGTTGTGGAAATGAGATGATTGTGAGCATATTTTCTGGTTTTGGTTGAGGGGCTACCTTGTTAGTGATATAGCTAAGTAATTTCACTGTGACCAAATCAAACTGCACTTTTAAGACTTAATAGTTAGTACATGCTCATCTAGACATTTAAGATTTCTTCTAGACCTTTCCGTTAAATGATGTTTAATGCTGTTCTTGAGAATACTTGAGTTGTGATTCGTTTTATTTTCAGCTCTTGAAGAAATATTGATGGTCTCATATACATGATAATGGCCTTCTCGACCCTGCCACTGAAAAATGTCACTATAACTCTGTCAGCAACCCGGAATCCATTCACGTCTACTAGGATTTCATGGTGCTAATAGACAAAATTTCATGATAGTTTTAGGTGAAGACTTGCGTTTTACATCTCCTCAAGTATAAAACCGGTGTCCAATCTGCTGCATAGAATAGGTATACAGGTTTTGTACTGCGCTGCTGGCTTATTAACATGATGATAGACATGGTAGCTTCTTCTGTGCTAAATATTTTTTTCCAGTACGTCTGCCAACGGTAAGCAGACGACTCACTATTTCCTCGATCCAGTCCTTATGGGGGAAAAATATGCCGCACAATAATAAGTAAGGGAACGAGTATTTTAGAAACGTACAATTTTTTTAGTTGTGACTTCGAACTTTGAGAAGGCTTTTAAAAACGAGTTCTTAGGTGTAGCAAATTTAGGCCGTTGGATATTAGTTTGTGCCGCATTTAGCTTAAGCCACTAACGGTCAGAGCAATGAGATGGAATTATATGGTATAATCATCTAGTTCGCACAACCCGCTGATGGAAGCCATCATCCCATACGGCCTCTCTCCATGTGATCGTCCGCCATCTGTGGTTACAAACAAGGATATGTGCCGTGACTTTAATAACTTATAAATGATTGCCAAGCACAATTATTTTCGCAATTGAAAAGAATATAATTATGTTCATTGAGGAAGCTAAGAGCCATTATATTTTACGTTGCAATTCAAATTTGAGTGGAGATTTAAAAACGAGTTTCTACATGTTATTTGTGCTGGACAGTAGTGTACACTTCGAAAGAACACGGTGGTCCAGTGGTGAAGATACTGGGTTCCTGTGTCAGAGGTCCCAGGTTTTTTAATGGCCCAGAGGATTCCGTGTGTGCGCCTGAGAACACCCAGCCCAAATTAGGGTCCTATTCCTCATTGAATGGGGTAAAGATAAGCAGCCAGAACTTTATTTTCTGACGAAAAACTTCCGTGCTGTACTTTGTGCTGTGGGTCTCGAATAAACACAGCCAAATACGTTTCTGCAATGTACTTTGATAAGCTATATCCCACTACAGGGCTCTTGTATGAAAAACCCTTCGTATTCATATAAGAACTTTCGAAACTATATACAATTATTCACCAGAAAAGCAAGTAGATCTTTTAATATAGAATATTTAATTCGCTGGCAGTTGTTACCATCAGATCCTTGCCCCTGAGAATCTGATCCATGTCTTGAAAGATCTAATTATTTACCCTAGTAATGAAAAAAATAACGATTCGGGAGATAGTTTTGGAAGACGACGAAGTACATAGGCGGACACAACTTCAGGGAAATGGAAAGAAGTAAGTTATTAATTGTTCAAAATAAAAATTTACTTAATGAAAATAGACCAAAGAAACCTCCTTAAAATGACATATATAAAATATTAAATTATCTTATTTTAGATGTAGTATTATCTCAAAGTTATATTATCCTATATATTAATAAAGCAATGTGAAAAGAAACAGATGTAAATAAAAGTTCTCCATGGAAAAGTAGGGAAAAACACATAAAAGCCTTAACAGGACGATTTATCTCCCCCATCACAAAAAAAAAAAAAAAAAAAAAACA
>KZ809479.1:77341-87479 GCA_000696205.2 Oncopeltus fasciatus
GGAGGTGACCAGTGTCACCTCTCTCATATGGTTCCCTTTTAAATTCACTAAACGGTATTATTGATGAATTTGTTGTAATTATTTTTTAAATGATTCGAAAGAGATCTAGACTGGGGAGGAGAAATTTACCAAGTGATGAGAAGCGTTTTTTGTACGAGAGTTCAGCTGGTGTCCTGAATAGAAGTTGGACTCGAGCCATCGCTATTTCTATATACCACTCATGTGATTAGCTTGTTCTATTTCGGTATTTTCAATAATAACCGAAAACTACAAGGGAAGATTGACGGTTTTCTCAAATGCAAATAGAGGATTGCATAGGACCTCCAAGTGAGACATAAATATGTGTTTGAAAAGAAGAGTCGAGAATTCAAAATAATCGAAATATTAGGAATTAAGTGTAATAAACATTGTTGGTTGAAAGTCAATTGACAATTGATGGAATCATACATCATCATATCGGGTAAGTCACGATGTTTGTCTCAATGGTCTAGATTATTTCATATTGTTTCATATAGTGTGAAGTTATTAGCTAGTACTTAGATTGATGGGGAGTAACTATTAACATGTAATCCGTAAAGAAAAAAAGCGTGAAGTGACTTTTAAAAAATGTGTTCAATTCTTCATCAGGAGAAGAACAAACTAAATGCTTATTAAAAAAAAAAAAAACTATTTTCTATCAAATAGTCAAGTGACTGGTTTGATCTTACAAACTGGAGAAGGCGAAAAAAGATAAGATTTGCAGAAGCTATTTCTAGAACCCACTCATTAGGAAATAAACTTTTCAACTATTATGGAAAATATCAAATTTCTCTTCTTGGTTTTAAAAATGAGAGGGGCTGTCTTAAACTCGGGAAAAATTGTAAATATATTTATTAATATGCTATAAGGATGTTACAGAATTTCAATGTTATAAAGTGACATTTTTTAATTACTGTACTCTATAACTTTTTGTAACTACAATAATCGCATGTTTACAAAAAATAAAATTACTATTTTACTCCTTATAATTGAAGAAAAGTTAGGTATTTAACTCTGAGGGTTGTGTGGGTCCTCTTTTTTTAAAAATGGTAAACCGTAATTCGTTAGTTTGGCTTTCTATTGCAAATAATTGATTGAATTCTATATTGGCTGAAATCGGATAATTCTTTATGGGAAGGGGGAGGGGGTAGATGAAGTTCAGATTGTATAAACGCCAAGATCTGACGGCAAAAATGTATGGAGCATAATAGGTGAAAAATTGGTTTTTCTAATGCTCTGTACTAAGAGCATAAATTTCTATGAAAACACATTTATAACAATATATTTAAGAATATAAGTAAGTAAGGATGCTTTTCCCATCTCGGACAGTCTAAAGTCAATCTCTTACTCTCATTCCATTATCTAATATTTTATGGATTATGATTCTTTAGGAATGGATAACATTCTCCATGTTAAGTGAAACAGGACAGTTTAGGCTCCTCCAGATCGGCGGACATTTTGTGCTAATTTGTACGTGTGAATTTCAGCCACTTGGGTCCTAAAGCATAGCTAAATTCAGGAGTACAGGTAACCTTCTCACTCTTGCCAATTTTACCATTTTATTTATTAGTAAACGAAAGTGTGCTGAATTTCATAACGTTTTAATAATTATATATACTCTGGCAAACTTTAAAAAAAAAAGTGGTTAGCTCTTTGAAAATAATCTACCTATTATCCTGGTTTTGAAACGTAAATATCAATTGATGCACAAATGATGTCTACAATGAGCGAGTATGGTGAGCCTGCGATATAAATTTAATAATTTTTAATGAAGTCCGATATTGATATACTTGATTGACTATTAAGGAAGTCTACTAAAAAAGTTTCTGTTTGAATAGATTTAAATAATTTTCCCTTTACCTCCAAGAAATCATGTTACTGACGTCAGCATACAGAAGCAACTTGAATTTACATAATTTCTATATGAGGGAAGCCAAAAATTTAGCATTTATTTTAATTTATCTGTTTATTTCACAGATCAAACTTATTTTAAGATTTAAACTATTTGAAGCAATCAATGAAACAGCCCCGAATCCTATAATTATAAATCACTTTGACTTAGAGAGGTGGAATTGGATTGGAAAGCGGTACATAAATGTTTTCAGAGCCCTTTTTCAGGGACAGGATCGATGCTGGATTGGAGCCAAAAATGCACGGTGTTCAGGGATTAGATGCCGAAGGGAGGGCAAAGGGTTGATTTCAAAATAGGGCCTTCCATACCTCCACAGGGCGTTTCGTCGGCAGAAAAAAAGAACCAACATCATCAAACTCATAAGTCCGTCACAAGACGGTAATCAGCTAAGATAATCAGATTTCCAGTCTTTCGTTTAAGATGGATATAAATGAGAGAAAATGACATACTTCATTTCACTTGCTGAGAACAACGAGAAAGTTACGACTGAGTCTAAGTCTTCAGAGACAAATGGACGTGAATGCCCTGGACTCATACACATCTTAACAACCCTTCGAGGACCTTGATTTTTTTTGATATTTTCGATGGAATTAGCTCTCATCCTTTTAAAAATATAATATTTTAATTCATGTATGAAAATTTTTGTTGCAGTTCTTCACATCTAACAAAATCTTATTCTACATTCTATTAAAATTTAAAAACATAATTGTCTAATTAAAAAAAAACTATTGAACATAATTCTCTCTCCCCTTTTTTCTTGCCAAGAATATGTTCTGTTTTGTCATAATTCGTCAATAAAAAAACTACTTCATGCTGGCCGTATTAGCATATTCATTTCATCTCCTTGAAGATTTTCTGAAAGCATTTTCTTTTGAAAATTCTTCTATACATATTATCTTATACATATAATGGAGAACATCTTATCTTACTACTGTCTTAATACTAGTCTCAAAGTACAACGAATTTCCGACATTTTTCTGGGAATATTTTTAATGTTTTTGTGTGATCGAACACCATACATCTTTTTAGTTTACTGTTACATCGATACAATTAGTCAAAGGAGGGTGATATAATTGAGAATGATAACTCGATAACCTCCAAAGTTAATCTTTGTTCAACATTTACATCAGCCACTGAATGTCTCGTAAGGGAGTGGCCCATATTGTTATTTACGACCATTTAATTTATTATCATAAGTGATAGTTGTACAGTTGGCATTAGAGTTATCTATCTTAGGTCTCATAATGCGTTTAGTTAAGAACTTGTTATCAGTATGACAGGGTTGGTCTAAGCTCTCTTCAATAGATCTAATTTTTTTAAGATATTAGCTTCTTTAATTGCTATTTTTGAAGAATGAATTATTTTTACGAATCCCAGTAATTTGTGTCAATGCCACTTATATTTAACTTTTTTAATAAAATCTAAATAATCTAAAGGGTTATTATCACTACCAATGAATATAGAACTATCATACCTCCTATTATCCGTCTTCATTGGTTTCTGCAAACCATCTTCTGCTAACCATCCTCGTGGCCGAATACAGACAGTGACTGTGAACACATGTATTCGGCCACGAGGATGGACAATGTCCGAAAGCGCTCGCCAACAAATGATGGTTTGCAGAAACCAATGAAGACGGATAATAGAAGGTATGATAAATCCAAATAACACTGCAAACCATCTAGTGATTATACCATTTTTTAAGCTTATACTCCAATAATGTATTCATAAAAGTTATCAATACTTTTTCGGGGATCCTCCATTTTCCAAAAATATTATGGATAAACTCTTACGGGCAATGAAATACTTAAGTAAATAACAGTATTGGCTATTCCCGATTGAGGGATTCAGCGGCTGATGTAAATGTTGAAAAAAATGTTAAGGTTACGGTCCAACTTCTCAATTATTTCACCCACCTTTGACTGAGAACCACCACCAACCAGCTATTATATAGAAAGAAAATACAATTAGTCCAGCAACGAAGAGGGAATCTTAAAGATAGTTAGAGGTCCTTTAGAAATTTGCCACTATAAGTCATTGCTACAATACAATTTAGGCCCGTCATTTGAAGGAGTTAGGGGATTAGAGAACACCCTCTAATAGGGGTGCACTCCCCGTAAAAAATCACATATGTGATTAGTTAGTGGTGTTTTGAGGGAGGGTTTTTGCGGTGGGGATTCCAGTCGATTGGAAGTCCGACAGCACAGATGTCTGCTAAGTCCCTGATTGCCTCGCTTTCAGAACCCACCCTCCTAATCCGCGTGATGGGCGAGCGGATGATCTCGGGATCGCAGTTCGGGGCACAGCTCTCTCTGGCTGTGTGTGCTCTCTGGCCGATGGCTCACAAACACGTTTCTCCAATACTGTCAGAGAAGGGGTGGGTGGTGGGGGAGGATTAGTGTCTGATTATCCTCGAGGAATTATTAATGAACTCAGCAGGCCGACTAATGACAATGTCAATGTGACATTTACTTAAAGTAACAGTAACAGATTATGACATTGTCTAACTTGAAATAATAATGTATTATTCTGTAACACGGAATTTCAACCTGAGTCGCGTAAGGGACACTGGTTCCTTATCGAATCAACTTTTAATGTGTAACCAAGCGAATGTAGAAATTACTGAAAACCATTTTTTATTCAGGACAACCTGGTGATTTACCTGATTACGTTCCACGAGTAAGGTAAGGAATATCTTACTAATAATTACCTTATACCTAATAAGGGAAAAATAGTGTTGTTCTTTGTTGGTTTTACATTTTGAAAATTATTCATTTGTATCACCCTTCAAATAATTTCAGTTAAAAAAAATTTTTAACATAATATAGTGGTTTAACTTTCGAGGCTTAGTCGATTATTGGATTATTTTTAGCATCAATAGCTAAAATAAGCCAAGAATCGACTAAGCCATTAAATTGAATTGAAGAAGAAATAGATACCAGAAAAATAATTGTGAGTGTGTGAATAAAAATAATTTTTGAAAAATGTTATTATTTTATTTGCATTGTTAGAGAAGTTGATGGCAATTTGGGTTATGAAATAAGAATGGACACTGCACGCTGAGCTTCAGTCGGAAAGACTGTATGGAAAAGACCCTGTATCACATAAGAGAATGGCTGAGCTCTGAAGATGGAATCACTGATTCTGAAAGCGCTTACAGGAATTACAGGAAAATATATCCAAATTACGGATTATTGAATTCGAAATGTTTTATCTATAGTCCATATTAGATGTAAAAAATTAGATCTTAAAATTGTATAAATGTGAGGATCTGCACGCTCTGTAGCTAAAAATTTTGGTTTAAACTTAATAAAGTTTGTTAAATTTGGAGAAAAAAAAAGGTGATTACTCACAACTTCATGTACGGTTGATTATGGATTAAATATAAATTATATGCACTAAATCTGTAGAAATAAAAATTTGGAAAGAAATTCAGTATAACAGAATTAAATGATCCAAACTATTTTAAATGTTTTTTAGCAAATTTGAAATATAACATTTTCTTTATTTGTAGGTTTTATTAATAAAAAATTTGCTCTAAACTTTTGAGGTCTAATTAAGATGAGCAATCTCCCCTCTCCCCTTCTAAATTTGGAAAAATATTTGAAAACCCGTATGGACTTAATTTTTTCTTTTTTTTTTTTCATTCCTGAAACCCAATACTTTATTAAAATTTTATTTTGACCGATTAACATTTAATTATAGCATTGACTAAACAAATTTCAGTACATGAATTAGCACTGGTATTGGCTAATCTGATTTGCAAAATTGAATAGAAGGATTTGGTAGCTCATGGGGGAGCCTTTCGGTTCATGCAATCAATAAAATTATCAATAAATAAAAAGCTTGTCCTAAGCCATGGATGTTTCGAATGGGGTGATAACCTGTAGATAGTCCCTCCCTCCATCACCCTAAGTGGTTGAAAAGGAGACTTGGTCGGAGGAAAAAGAAGAGAAGGATTTTTTCAAATTTAAATTCAAAATGGTGCTTGTGATATTTACGAGGTCAAGGAATTCGTTTATATTCGACACTTACTGCAAGACATGCTTATGGCTCAATGTCAATTTGTTAAGTGATACGAAGAAGTTTCAGAAGAAGACTTGCACAATCTTAAGTCCTTGCCTATGTAGAAAATGAAGGTGGGGTTGGGAAAAGTTCATTGTGCTTAAGATATATTCCTTTAAGAGGTTAACCAATAGCGGAATCGTATTTTATATGATGTAAACAGCAACATATGTACAATTATATCAAAGATATTATTTGTTGGAGTTTGTTTTTCCCTGATCGCGAGTCGTTATTGGAATATATGAATAGAACGAGTTTTCTAGATAGTGGACAGTAAGAAATTATAACTAAAATTAAAGCGAGAGTTATATACTGTTCTCTTTCCCCTTAATGAAAGTGACGATAGCTCAGGAGAATCAGCAATTAGGGGAAATAAATCCGAGGGAAGAAGTCATTCCCCCAGCCAAATTGATTAATTTTAGTAATTAGAAATAAAGAGAGGGCTCTAGCTGGAAGTCGAGAGCCAGGAGGAGGGGTATTAGCGGTGAGAGGGGAGAGAGACTGAGTGGGGGAGGCCAGTGATTGTGTGGCAGGTAATGGTGGAGGGGATGGAGGGGAGGGTGAATGAAGCTCTGTAATTAAGTTTGCTCTTTTAATTGTTAACGATTCCCGCCGCCGAGGAGCGAGCGGATAGGGGGTGGGGAATTCTAAACGGGTTTAAATTACAGAGAAGGGTGGGGGAGGGGGTGAAGAGAGACGGAGCTAGGGGAGGAAGGGTGGGTGAGAAGGAGGGGAAGGGAGGGCGTGGCAGGGGGGCGTGCAGACCACGCCTTCCGCGGCCCGCCCCTATCATTACCCCTTCTACCGCTACCCCTCCTTACATTACAAGTAAAGTTAACAATTAGGCTGATACTAACGGCTCCCGCTCTGAATAATAATAGGGGGAATGAGGCCCTTATACTGCTCTAATATTCCCTGAATCACTTCTCCCTCCCGTCATATTCCTTCTACCTCCCCCCCTCTCTTCTGGAGACAGCTCTTCATTTCTTAATTTGCCTTCTTAGCACCCTACTTCAGACTCACAGATATTCACAGATATGGCCACATGTAAAAGAGAAAGACAAAACTTAATGAATTAAATCCAAATTACTGCACATCTTCTTAATGGGATTAAATGAGAGGACTTGAGGCTCCAAGGAGCCAATCCAGTAATTTTATACATGGATGGGGATGCAAAAGTAGGTATGTGTACGTGTGTGTGTGTGTGTGAATATATATATGAGAGAGAGAGTGAGAGAGAGAGAGAGTGTGAGGGGTGGGGGCGAGAGAGGGAGATGCTTATTTCTAAGATATGTGTACTATATACAGAAGCTTTTATATTCCCTCCGTACAACTTGCGGCATGAAATCTGACAAACCGCAATAAAAACAATTTTTTCCTAGATCGAAAAATAGATTCTCTTCCATTATGATTTCATTTGTAAGGAAAAAAAACAACATTAAAATACTTTTTTTAAAAAATTTGTCAATGAAAAAGAAATTTGGTAAGTCTATTTTTCCCATCTCGGACAGTCTAAAGTCAATCTCTTACTCTCATTCCATTATCTAATATTTTATGGATTATGATTCTTTAGGAATGGATAACATTCTCCATGTTAAGTGAAACAGGACAGTTTAGGCTCCTCCAGATTGGCGGACATTTTGTGCTTACTTGTACATGTGAATTTCAGCCACTTGGGTCCTAAAGCATAGCTAAATTCAGGAGTACAGGTAACCTTCTCACTCTTGCCAATTTTACCATTTTATTTATTAGTAAACGAAAGTGTGCTGAATTTCATAACGTTTTAATAATTATATATACTCTGGCAAACTTTAAAAAAAAAAGTGGTTAGCTCTTTGAAAATAATCTACCTATTATCCTGGTTTTGAAACGTAAATATCAATTGATGCACTAAATGATGTCTACAATGAGCGAGTATGGTGAGCCTGCGACATCAATTTAATAATTTTTAATGAAGTCCGATATTATACTTGATTGACTATTAAGGAAGTCTACTAAAAAAGTTTCTGTTTGAATAGATTTAAATAATTTTTCCCTTTACCTCCAAGAAATCATATTACTGACGTCAGCATACAGAAGCAACTTGAATTTACATAATTTCTATATGAGGGAAGCCAAAAATTTAGCATTTATTTTAATTTATCTGTTTATTTCACAGATCAAACTTATTTTAAGATTTAAACTATTTGAAGCAATCGATGAAACAGCCCCGAATCCTATAATTATAAATCACTTTGACTTAGAGAGGTGGAATTGGATTGGAAAGCGGTACATAAATGTTTTCAGAGCCCTTTTTCAGGGACAGGATCGATGCTGGATTGGAGCCAAAAATTCACGGTGTTCCGGGATTAGATGCCGAAGGGAGGGCAAAGGGTTGATTTCAAAATAGGGCCTTCCATACCTCCACAGGGCGTTTCGTCGGCAGAAAAAGTGAACCGACATCATCATACTCATAAGTCCGTCACAAGACGGTAATCAGCTAAGCTAATCAGATTTCCAGTCTTTCGTTTAGGATGGATATAAATGAGAGAAAATGACATACTTCATTTCACTTGCTGAGAACAACGAGAAAGTTACGACTGAGTCTAAGTCTTCAGAGACAAATGGACGTGAATGCCCTGGACTCATNAGAGTTACGAAAAAAATTATACCATACACTGGGTGTAAAATTTTAACAATTTGATTACTTAACATCTACAAAAACTTAAGAATTTAAGTCTCAGAATATTGTAGGGACCCATTTTAATTTAGTAACCAACTTCAGTGTAATGAAGGATTTAAATGAAAACCAAAATTTATAATCGTAATATCTTCATCAATATTAGTGTTAAATAACAAACGTGTAACATTTAATTCTGTAATATTAAAGCTCTGTATTATTTATTTATTTTTTATTTTTTTACGAATTACGCTAGTTAAGATAGATATTTAAGAATGTATCTCGAGTATAGACAAGTTCCCCTATTATTTTCTCCTGAATATTCTAGAGCCAGCCTAAGTAATATCAGCTATTGCTCCCTCCGGCTTGTGAGATCATGTGAGTCATTTAATATTATGTATGTCCGTATTACATGAAACACGGGAAATGTATTTTCTCAGTTTACGCAACTCCTGCTTTACCTTGCATAAATTGCAGTCGATGCGCCTGACTTCCGAAACTCTCCCCGGTAGCGAATCCTCTAACCTCTATGGATTAACTGAACCTTCCATTAGGGGGATAGCAGAGGGCGAGGTAATGCGACGTTAACCTCATCTTTTATTTATCCCCAAGCTGATTGGGAGAGCAGGGCTGCCAACATTAGCAATGTTAATGCTCTTTTCCCCAGCTGAAAGCCACCTTGTTATTCTTGCCGGCGGGGGCTCTTCAGACTACTTCTGGATAAATCTCCAACCCTAATTGCCGAGCTCTCGGCTCAGCTGGCAAACACAACTTAACGAACAATTTTTAAGGTAAATGTATCTTTCCGTACCTTCCTCATAATCATTAATTATGAAAATAAGAATGGTCACATAAGGAATCTTCCTTTACGCCTAGTAAATTTGTAAAATCAAATGTAACATTAAATGGTACAATAAGGCTTGCTTATGTCACTTTTTTATATACTAAAACACCGAAACATTAAATTCATAATAAATTAAATATAAGAAATTCTTCATTATACGGAGATAATGATTGGATGAAAGATTACAGTCAGATAGTAGTTGCGTTAACTAAGCAAATTTCCTGTTGCCTGTTGATTTAACAACGTTTATACAGATATATCAGTTTTATTTTAACCACCTTTAGGTTTTTAGAAAAAAAACAACAACTCAAGAAAGTGTCTGTTTACATAATGTATAATTTGGTTTACAAGCTAAAATTATCAAAGAATCCCCCTGTCAAAACATTTGTAATCGCAAATTTATATATATACGTATTTGCGTTTAAAAATGTTTTGAACGTCCGCAGATGTATTCTCACCATAACCCGCACATACCTACGGGTAAAAGGGTCGCTGTAGGTGGTGTACCAATTACACACACGGACTGCTATTTATAGCACATTGTACATCAAAATATTACTAATAAAGAGGCAGTAGTAAAAAAAAAAAAAAAAAAAAAAAAAAAAAAAAAAAAAAAAAAAAAAAAAAAAAAAAAAAAAAA
>KZ809480.1:6524-23523 GCA_000696205.2 Oncopeltus fasciatus
TAACCTTTGTTTTTATTTGATTTAGGAAAAATGTTATAAAACTTAATATATATTTTATATTATGAAAAGTCGAAATTTTCATCAGGTATGACATTACTACTAAAAACGGTTGTTAAAGAAGTTATCAATGTACTCGTATCGGTCAAGCGCTTCCCTAATATTCCTTCCCGGTCAGTCTAGAGCCAACCTCAGTGAGCTTACTTTTTAATTAATTAAATGCTCATTGTTCTCTCCGGCTTTTGAGATAAATAACATAAGTTATTCTTATTTATGTACATATTTACTGAAACATGTGAAATCAGCTTTGATTTCGCAGTTCTTGTGCTGCTTTTTCTTTCTTTTTTTTTCTTTTTAAATGTCATATTTTCTAGGAAAGGTTAGTGAGTTCTTCTGTGCAACTTCTAAGGGCCATGTTTCGAAAATCATCTGAAAGGTCACAAGTCCGTGTAGAACAGCTGACATTTGCTCTCTTATCAGCTGGCAATCATGATCATTGTTAATCGCTGGCACTAATCCTTCAGCGTTTCTAACGAGCCTCATCTCAGTCTCCAAGACTCTCGAGTGAATACGAGATTCATTGATTAGGGTATCAGCTTCTAAATCCTATTTGCATCCATTGCAGGATTTTTTTTTTTCATGAAGAGAGGTTTGCCAGGAATACGGTCGTGATAGTTGGAAGAATTAGAAACTAATTTGTCACCGAAAAAGTTTTTATTTCAGTCAACGTGTTTCGGCCTGAATTTCAGGACTTCATCAGGGCTTAATATGAAAAAGAAACATGTATATACGGCATAATCTAACAGAGAATTCCCGTCTTTATTTGAACATTTGTCTTTGTTAGATTGTGACGTATAGACATGTTTCTAAATTATTTTTGTATGTTTCTTTTTCATATTCAGCCCTGATGAAGGCCTGAAATTCAGGCCAAACCCGTTGGCTAAAATAAAAACTTTTTCGTTACAAATTAGTTTTTAATTCTTCAACTAACAAGACAGAACTCTTGACAACCCTCTCTTCATAAAACTTGAGGGTCAACTAATTTATCTCCCTATTGTACATTGTAGAGAACTACTTAGAAATGGTTTGTAGATTTATATCATTCTTGAGTTTGAAACAGCTTCAGATTTTCTTATTATACATTGGTTTTTTACTTTATTTCTTTGGGAGGGCATTTTAATTTTATTAAATAATAATTTATTATTAAACTTTTATTTATTTATTACATTCTGTTAAATAAAACATTTTGTAGTTAGATCACAATGAAGGAATGAAGTTTGTTTTAGTCGACGGGGAGGGTTGTAGGGGTTGGAGTTGGAAGACATGGTCTGTGCTAGTGGATTAAGATGGTATGGCAGTTTACTCTGGATTTGAATGAAGCGGGAAGAAATGAAGTATTAAATAATAATAATAATTATCAATATTATGACAGGAGACAATAGTTCATATGGTTAATAACATTTTACAGGAAATTCTAATACTAACTTACTGACATGATTAATTGATGAATAGATTTTGACAATTTGCACCCAAAAGAAGAGAGTTCTTAATACCAAACTCTGATGTAAGGAGGAACTAAGTAGTTAATTTATGCCAATCCTAGCAAGCTAAATCATTCTAATAATGATTATAATTTTTTTTTTAATAATATTTATGTTGTCTAAAACTGAATAACCCATGTGTATGTTAAATCTTTTTTAGTATGCCAAGCATCACAAAACAAACAAAAAATGTAACATTCCTTCTTTCTAAAAGAGTAATTTTCAGGATATATATATGTGTTTTTTTGTTGTTTTTTTTTGGTTTTTTTTTTAAAGTAAGTTTGTTAAAACAATTTATTTAATAAATAAATAATTTAAAGGATTTTCTTAAGTTCTTGTTGTGTATCTCTTTTTAATGGTCATTTTAGTGAAATAACCAAGACACTAAATATGTTTTTTTTCCACATATGAAGTGCTTTGTTGCTGTACAAATGTTTATTTTTATTTTTTTCAATAGGATGTTCGGTATGGTAGTGGAACGTCTTATTGTACCAGATTGCAGAAAGTTGACTGAGAATGTTGAAAGAAAAATTGTTGCAGTTGGGTTAGTTCGTCTGCTGGCAGAAACCAAACAAGTATTTGGTGGACCTTACTCTTCAGTTTGGTAAATCAATTAAAAAATTATTACTTTTTCTCTTTTAAGGTTATTTTAATTCATCTACGTGTTTTAATTATTTTTAATTTAATTGTATTTATGAAGGTGGATTATCGGGGATTCGGTCTTGGTAGTTGAAGAAATAAAAACTAATTTGTAACTAATGGTTTTTAGAATGTTGAAAATGTTGGAATAAGTTGAAGAAATTTTTTCTATGTCCGTTCTGTCGTTAACTGGATTGTGTTGTAAGTTAATGTGAACGGTTTCAGAAAAAAGGCATTTATGTTCATAGGGTTCAGTGGAAAGAATGGTTATGTTCTCGAAGTCAAATGTCTGTTCTTCATGAAAAACTTGTTTAGTGAGGGCAGTTTTTATTAGTTTATTCTTGATGTCATTTTTATGGTTATTAATCCTGCGGGAAATCGGGTTTTTTGTTTGTCCAATGTAAGAACCTTGGCAATTCGGTGTGGAACAAGGAATTTTATAGGCGACATTAGTTCTGTTAGGAAGGGGGATGGGGTCTTTGTGGATGGTGTAAATAGATTTTAACTTGTTATTGGTAGAAAAAGAAAGCTTGAGGTTGGGAAAAGTTTTTCTGAGAGATTTCTTAATATTTTGAGAAAGTTTTGGAATACAAGGAAAAGAACGGAAAATGAGGTCGTTGTTTTGGGGAAGGAGGATAGGTGAAGAAGTGGAAATAAAAATTTTTTTTTACAAGTTTTTTAATGGTGTGAGTAGGAAAACCATTGGAATGGAGGATGTCAGTTACACGTTTAATATTTTTGCTGTGGGATATCTTGTCAGAGAGTGTGAGTGATCTGTAGATGAGGTTTTTGGCCACATTAAATTGGGCATATGTAACTTTGGAGCTGGGAAAAATGATGTGACAGGTTTATTTTGAAGGAGGGCTAAAGGTTTTTGAATGTTGAGAATGTTTGAATAAGTTGAAGAAATTTGTTCTATGTCCGTGGGTGTGTATGTGGTTTTGTCTGTATGCTCAATTTACTTTCAGACAAAACCACATACACACCCACCCACAACAACAGAGGCCCTACACCTACACTCATTAAAAAATTCAATAACCCGATTAGAAAACTTTGTGATGCAACACACATAGATAAATATAAATATAACCTTATTTCATATAATTCTCTACCACCTAAGTGTTAGGGCCTTCCCCAAATCCACAAACCAGATAATCCCCTCCACCCCATTGTCTCCAATATAAACTCTCCCGCATCTAAGCTCAGTAAATTTCTTCTTCCATCCTTACAGATTCTTAGTCGACAAAACTAATATGACATATAAAACTTATTTGACCTTAAAAAAACGGCTGGAATCTTTAATTATACCCAAAGGATACATTCTTTGCTCCTTAGATGCCGAATCCCTCTTTACTAATATACCTATAGACAAAGCCCTTCAAATTATTGGTAAACATTGGAATACAATCCGAGACCATACTACACTATCCCGGTCGACATATCTTGAGTCCCTTTCCCTTTGCTGTATGTTCGGCTATCTCTTTTACCAAGGTAAACACTACAACCAAATTAACGGTCTGGCTATGGGAAATAACCTTGCTCCTGACATTTCAAACATCACTCTTAACGACCTCCTAGACTCTATCCTTCCACCCTTTCACAACATTTTCTTCCTTAAAAAATATGTTGACGACCTCTTTCTCATTCTCAATCCAGAAAAAATCCTTTAGATCCTTACTGCATTTAACTCATACCACCCTCGTCTAAAATTTACCATTGAAATGGAAAGTTCCAAAGTTACTTATTACCAATAATACCCTTCATTTTTCCTTTGTCCTTTTCATTGCCCTTTTGAAACGGGCAGCTCCCCCTTTGTATCTTACGCCTCTTACCTTCCCCCCCCCCCACCACCCACGGTGTCTTTTTTCAAAAATTATATTTTCCACTCAGTCATGGAAATGACTGGACATCCTCTCTCGTCTTCATGATAGGCAGGTGTGGTCAATTACTGTTTTTATTTTTTTTCAATTTTTTTTTTTTTTAATAGTTTGTTGTCTGCATGTTTTTAAATTCTCTTACATAGCTTTCTACATTCATACTTTTGATATCACATTACATTTGTTAATTCTATATTATAATATTGTCAATTATTATTGTATTCTCATGACATTGTATTTCTACCGCCCTGAAGATGGCTTACATTGTAAGCCGAAACGTTGGCAGATAATCTTTTAAAAAATTCTTTCTTTTTTTTTTTTTTTATGTCTATTTTTTTGGATCTACCTTGACCGAACCCCAACTAAAATCATCTAATAACAATATCTACAGTCAAAAAACTCTCTATTTAAACTTAATTGTATTTAGTTTAGCATTTTTATTTATTTGCAGTTTTAAACACTGCATGAGTGGTCAATTTCTATAATATAAGGAATAATAATTTACAAATATTAATTTAGTTGTGGTATATTATCCAACGTAAATTTTAAACAATTAATGAGAGGGAATAGAATAAAAAATCTATCTGTCTCAGCCAGGACTCAAACCTGGATCTCCAGCTTTCTCGGCCGGTATGTTTCCATTACACCACCTGGATGAGCTAGATAACTTATTAAATTCCCAACACACTAGCGAGAGCCTAACCCATGAGAACCACAACTAAATAATTATTTATAAATGAAAATTAAAGAAGTAAATAATGAGAGTCGATAAATAGCTAGACAATGTCAGCTCGTTCGAGCAGAAGACGATGTATTCGTCTTTCTTGTGGGTTAGGCTCTACTCGCTAGTGTGTTGGAAATTTAATAAGTTATCTAGCTTGTCCCGGTGGTGAAATTTTGATTTATGAAATATTGATATGAAAATTTATTTGACCGTTGTGGAAAGGAACGGGGAATGAATGAGACGGTTTAAATGGCTTAAGGTTCGGGACATATCACTGTAGGAAAGTGGGAGGGGAGAAAAGCTTTAGGGTGGTCTTATTATGAGTTTTGTTTTAAGATGTGAAAAATATTACTGTATGTGAATACATACATTATGACTCGGCTACAAGTCTTTTCTCATTTATCAAAGTCGAAAGTGTGTTTGTCAGTAGTAGAATGTTTTAAAAAAGCTGTGGTCATAATAATAATAGTTAATCCTAAGATGATTTTAGTTGGGGTTCGGTCAAGGTAGATCCAAAAAACACAAATTTAAAAAATGTATATTTTAATAAAGGATTTCGGCTTACATTGTAAGCCATCTTCAGGGCTGTAGAAATACAATGTCATGAGATTACAATAATAATTGAAATTAGTATAATAGAGAATTGCAATAATATAATGTGATATCAAGAGTATGAATGTAGAAAGCTATGTAAGAAAATTTAAAGTTTATGAAAAACAATTTGAAAAAGAACCAATTTGAAAAAAAACATGCAAACAAACAGCTTATTGACAAGAAAAAAATTGAAATATCATTAAAGCAGTAATTTGCCACATCTACCTATCATGAAGATGAGAGAGAACGTCCTGTCCCTAAGTTCACATTTCCATGACTAAATTATATAAATAATCTAAAGGGTTATTATTATTTCTACCACCAATGAATATGGAACTCTCATACCTTATATTCTCCGTCTTCATTGGTTTCTGTATACCATCTCCCGTTGGCGAGCGCTTTCGGACGTTGTCCATCTTCTGGCCGAATACATACGTTCACTGTCACGGGACAGTTGAATACGGACCGTGACAGTGAACGTATGTATTCGGCCAGAAGATGGACAACGTCCGAAAGCGCTCGCCAACGGGAGATGGTGTACAGAAACCAATGAAGACGGAGAATATAAGGTATGAGAAATTATATAAATTTTACTTTTACACAAAGTGAGAGGTACAAGGCGGAAGGTGTTAATGGAAAGCGGCCTGTTGCAAGAGAGGGCAATAAAAAGGACAAAGAAAAAAAAGGAAGGGTATTATTGGGAATAAGTGACTTTGGAACTGGGAAAAATGTTTGACAGGTTTATTGAGACGGAGGGCTGATGGTTTTTAGAATGTTGAAAATGTTAGAATAAGTTGAGGAAATTTGTTCTATGTCTGTTCTGTCGTTAACTGGATAGTGTTGTAGATTTCTTAATATTTTATTATGGTGATTTTGAAAACAAATTAATTAGGAAACAGTTATTTGCACTTTGTAAAGAATTGTTTTCTCTAGGCCATCATTGGCAAAATCCCTGGTGGAAGTCCTTGAAGCCCCAGTTGAAGAAGCAGAGGAGACTGGAGAAGGAGGACTAGTCGAAATTGAAGACCTACCAGGGTATGATGCTGCATATGTTCATCTTTCCTCACTCGGAAGTTCAGTCACTGATCCTCTGCCAGGTGAAAAGCTTGTTATTTTTGGTTCTGTAATTTCAGTTTGTCAGATGGCCTAAGTTTAATTGGTATCCATTATCCATTAGTACCATACAACCCAAGTTTAATTAATTACTTAAATTCTCCCATTCACTCACTATCAATAAGAAAAATGTTTGCTAAGAAAGAAATGTGTAATTACTCGAGAAAAATATATATTCCTAGAGAACTTGAGCTATCTGACTTCTTTCACAACTATAGCTTGACTATTAGTGCTACTAACTGTAGGCCTCTTCCATAAACTCACTATATAAAGATCCGTATGCAAAGTATGTTTTCAAATTCTGCATTCATTCACTCAACACTACTGATTAGGTATAATTTTAGGTTTGGTACAACCCTTCCTCAGGCATACGAGACAGGCGTAACATTAACTTTTATGTTCCTTTTTAATTGTGCGATTGAATTATTTCTTATTCTTATTTATGTCTATCTTAAATGGAATAAAGTATAGAAATATGCTTGGTGTACATTACTCCTTCATATCAGTTTTTTTTTTAAATAATGTAACCATAAAAAAAACAAAAACTTGACAATCTTTTCAAGTAAGGTTATTTCATGAAGTCTATATTTATGTCCATCCTTAATAAAACAGAAGTCAGAAGACTGCTTGGTGTACATTACTCTTTCGTGACAGATTTTTTTAATAATCAAACCATCAAAATAAATATGACAAACATTTAAAGTGTAGTAAATTCATAAAGTCAATATTTATAAATTAGACTAAATTAAAGATATTAAAGTGTTTATTTTGTTACTTTTTTTTTTTTTTTTTACAGAGCTTATAGACGCTCGAGAGGAAGTTGCTTCTCAACTCAAGCTCCTATACTCGACTGCTGGTGCACAGATGGTACAAGTGGTTTCTGGTCTTGGTGATCCTCACTCTTCAGCCCTTAAGCAGTACCTCCTCCGGGCCGGAGTCAATCTCTGAATATTCCCACTCTTGATCTGACCCTTTCGCTTCTTAACTTTAATCTTTATAAATTATTTGTATATTTTATTTCATCCATTAAATAATTGTTTTGTAAAAAGTAATTTTAATATTTAAAATTAAAAAAATTTTTTTTTCTTCTTTCTTATTTCTGAACGAACCCAGATTACATATACAGTGTGCATAAAAGAAACAACATTGTGATTATGCCTGGCATATTTAACCATTTAGATTTACATCTTTTAGATACATATTATTTATTATATTTTAGGGCCATCCAATACTCTTTAAATTACATTCTTAAATATCTTTCTTTATATACAATTTTACAGCCTTTTTTTTTTTTTCAAATGCTATAAAATTACATTTTACTCCTATTTTGTCTATACATGTTTTCATAATAGTGTTAATAATTAATATAGTAAGATTTTTCATTTTGAAATCCCTCTTTACTCCCTCTCTTCCTCACACTCATTCCTGCAATTAGCAAACTTATCTAACAGTTTGCAAAATGAAGCTTGAATACCAAATTCGGTTTCATTATTTTAAGAATTGCTGAGTTAAGCTCACATTTTTTTAAAGCTGTATCATGGGGTCAAGTGAATAGCTTAATTTCACCTAGGGATTTGATTTTCTACTAAAACACAAAACAAATGAAAACATGTAATATTAACATATAATATTAATGCATGTAATATTAACTACAATTAGTTATTTAAAGCCCAATATAGTGTAAAGAGAAGCCTGTTCCCATTTATGAAAAAAAAAAAAATTTTTTTTTTAGATCCCTAAATCTTTGGAACTATAAAAATAAGATCTTAGAAACATTATTAAACATAAATTAAACAGCGGTTCTTCTCTACTTCAATTTTAAAACACCATTTTAAGGCTAACAATACAACCGAAAAAGAAAAGCTAATCCCAATATAAACCGTGCAAATTTTAATTACTATAACTAATTTTACCTCATTTACCTTAGGATAAAAATATGAATGAACCATGAAGAAAAATATCGAGATTACCAAATTAGTCAAAGAATATTCAGACATATTTCAGATGAATGCACATCTCTCTTTTTCTTGCAGATTGCGCTCAAGAGTTACTTTTCTCCAGACATTATGAGATTAGTAAAATGTTGTGAGTCTGTGAATTGTCAGAATGAGAAAAGAATGAATTCAAAAAGGAACTTGATTAGGGGGATATAGGCTCCCATTAAAAAAAATTGTACTTTTCATTTATTCTTGATCCCTAGGCTATACTAATGGTGAGTTTGGTGATAATTCAATATGAGTAAAGCATCCTTCTTTTTATTTTATAATTATATGAGAGGTTTATGTGTGTAGGAATAAAAGTTCTGTCATATGAGGAGAGGGATTTTTTTAGAACAACCAATCTCTTGAAAAACCAAACAAAAGAAAAATTAAGTCCTGGAGGGTACTGCTGTAACAGTGGTTGTTTGGAGGTTGAAAAGGACATCTCCAACATTATTTTGGAATGCAAAATGTAAGCGGCAAATCGGTAGGCATAGCCGCACTACAATAAACATGGTTCAAGACACCTTGGTAATAATCTCACCAACACTTTTAAAAATATTAGAAACAGAAGAAATTTCAAGAAAATGAACGCTGACCCGTTTATACAAAATTGCAAGCAAAATGAAGAAAGCCAGGGATATTATATTATTCCTGTAATGAAAAATTGAATCCCAAAATTTTGTGGAACGAGGAACTTAATAATCAATACCAAAACAACAAAAAAGCTCTCAAATCCTTCTTAATAACATGAACAGAATAAATCCTTTGGGAACTTTAAAGATTCCTGTCTCTTGGTAAGCTATTAAAATTAAAAAAGCCCGCAGTAATTTTCACTGATTCTCCATTCCCCCTGCCTTAACTTACAAAAATTTACCTTAAAGTCCCCTAGAAATGATATTAATCATAAGATTGCTCGTTTAATCACATTCCCTCATAAGATGAATATCACCATGTATCCCTGGACATATCGGTATCACTGGGAATGACCAAGCAGATAAGACAGCTAAAATCTCAGTAAATCTTAATATAGTGCCTCCTTTCCTCTTCTCGGATGACGCTGTCCGGCTCTGGCAAGGAAGCTACATCGTCGAATCTCAGAGCTTAAAACCATGGTTCGGATGCAGTGACCTTCTCAGTCGGCATTAGGTCATTATTCTGTCAAAGCTGAGGAACAAACACATCTGAACTAAATAAGCATTACTCAAGATGAAACTTGCGGACTCACGTGTGTTCTCAAAGTTGAAAATGTCCAACACATTTTCCAGGACTGTCGGCGCTTTGGAGACGAGAGAAAATATCTCGATGATAAAAAATTCAGATGCAATCTTGATTACTGTACTGTATACTCCATTCGCCACTTCTTTGTCAAAGAAAAGGTTCTAGAGGGAGAAATTCATATATGGAGAGTAGATACCCAACATTAATTAGCTGTCGGTTTAACGAAGCCTGTGCTGTCCAAGACTTAAAGAAGCTAAATCGAGACTTAGAACATTTTTAAATTTTCTATTTATTTATTATGTAAAGGTTATTTTTAAGTTTAAATGGAGTTTTTTGTCGTAGAGATTATTATGTTAACATCTACTAATGATCTCTCTAGTCAAAAACTCTACATTTCAACTTAAAACAAATACATATTTTTTAAATTGTATTTTTTGGATCTACTTAGACCGACCGCCCACCCCAAAAAAAATCTAGTTATTAGTTTTAATTTTAATTAATTATTTTAAAAATTTACTATTTATTTTACAAGTAAAGTTTGAAAAAGTATCAAATAAACTTTGGCTTATGGGCCATTGGGCTTTGTTTTAAAGTTGCCTAGGTCAAGAATCAAAAATCCAATCGATCTTACAATGCTGTTACCTTTAGACCACTCTTTGTATTCTGACAGTTCATGTTCCTGCAAGGTAAAATAAAGAAAGTGTACCTCCAGTTACAAATTAAGATAGTTAATTTTTAGCAACGATTTCACTGAATAATTTATATTCTTCTAGCATTTTAATATTTTTCAAAATGTTTATTTTTATTGTTTATATGATGTATTTAGTCTAATACAATGCATATATTCTTTGTTCAATAAAATAATTTAAAAGATATATTCGTGTTTGAAAATAGTTGCTATATATATATAATACATTGACTAAGAAGTATAGAATTATTTTATGACTTACCTTAACTAATGATAGATAGCATTCACTACCAAAAGAACAGTCAGCCATATTTACGTGTTTCCCACTTCTACAGTGCTCGCCTCACACGAGTTCCACCTCTCCTGAGTAGCTGGCACGGAGGGAACCACTCTCACTTTACATAAGTATTATTTTTTTTTTTATATTAAATTCACCAATAAATAAATTTGCTTTGAAAAAAAAAAAAAAAATGTATTTTTCTCAATCCTGATTACTGGTAGTATGGATGCAATTGATAAGCACTTTGATAAAGTCATTAATACTATATAACAAAATTTCAATTATTTGTAACAACATAATTAGAGAAACAACTAGCAGTTAATAAAAAATTTATTGACGAGTTCAAGTAGGTGCCAGGGCCAGGGTAACTCAGGGGATCTGTTCGGGTCTCGCAATCTTGGCACCGTGGTTTCATATCCCGTGCAGGGCAATTTTTTATTTATACATAAAAGCTTGTCCTGTACCATGGTTGTTTAGAATAGGGTGGTAAATTGTAGATAGCCCTTCCCTCCGTGACCCTAAGTAGTTGAAAGGGAGCTAATACTAATATAAAAAAAATTCAATTAAGATATTAATTTAATAAATGAGAATACAGATAGAATTACTATCTTTATTATGAGCTCCCCTTTGAAAGAAAAGAAGATATTTGAGATTAAAAGAAAGCCATTAATGTCAAATTTAATGCTAATGACAAATAAGGTTGTCAAAAATTAATAATGACATAAGCACTTCATTAGGATTTTGTGAACTAAGACTATCCATAATGACATAATCAAAATGGATCAATAATAGAAAATTTGTTTAATATTAATTTCAGAGTGAATCTGAAAAGCAATAGAGGTCACGCTAGTCGAAGTCCACCAAGTGTTAGTGAGGTTTCCTGTCAGACTAAAAGTGATGATTGTCATATTTAATTGCTAGGGTACAAACTTTTGTAATTCTTATTGGACTTCTGAAATTGGCAGCTGAAAATCTCTAGGTGATCTCTTAATTCATTGAAAATATTGATCCTCTGCCTCATGAAATAATAGCAATGGGCCTTGCTATTGAAAACACAACAATCAATTTTTTTGCATTTATTTGACAAATTATAATCAGATTATTTTTAAACTTGTAAAACTAAGGCAATTAAAAAATCTTTTTACCATTATAGTAAAACTGCTACAGAATTTTCAACTGATATTAAATGACTGTTCCTGTTTTAAAAAAAAGCCTTAAGTCTATTTCAAATGACTTATGTTCTTCCAAAAACAAGAATAGTTTTTTTTAAAAGGGGTTTCAATGCTATCAGTGGTCATTCTACTCACTAACTGTTATTTAAAAATCAAAAGATAAATTTATCTTTGTGGTTAGTTGGCTAATAGCAGGGGTTGAGGTGAGGAACTTCTTGAGGTGCTTCCCAATCAGCAGCTGCCTGACCTGTAGTTTTTAAGAATTTGACCAATATTTTTATAAGAAGAGGCACATAATGTGACCCTGAAGACCTTCTGTGGAACCTATGAAAAGAATATACCAATACACTAAGGAGGACTCTGTTGTTACGAGTGATTGAAACTGGACATGTTAGTAAAGATATTTACCATTGTAAACTAAATTGTTAAGGAAGTGACACTTTTTTTAAAAAATAATCCTCTCTTTCAATTTCCTTGTCAATTGGGGCTGTGCGAATGCTATTGAAACCTACAACTAAATAGTAATCATTGGACATGCAAAAGAGTATTGGTTGTTTAAAGGGACTGAGATTCAATATTTATCCCATGAATATTAACCATTACATTTAAAAGTCTGAATAAATCAAGTAATTTTTAAAATATGGATTTTTGAAAACATTATCCAAATCATCACCAATATGTAATTGCTGGAGGCCTTGTTCTAAGTCATTCTTTGTCTAGATAATTCACCTCAATATCCTTCCAAAAGATCCCTTTGCTTTAACTCCATGTAAGAGTTACATTATATGTCTAGTTAATAGACAAGGGAATAATGAAATGCATCAGAAGACGTTACATTTTAAGATTTAGTTTGGAAGAAAATTACACTTCTTACTCAAGTAATGGACAATCAAAGATGCAATATTTCCTGTCTATCAGGCATTTACAATTTGCATCCAAAAACTTGAGAAATTTCATAAAGGAAAATTGTTCAAGATGAATCTAAAAATTCTGGGGAACACAAAGAAGATCGAGTAACTTAATACTAGGGAATTGTGGGATTCAGAAAGTGCATTCATCAACATTGACAAACAAGTGACTATAAGAATGAAACAGATTCAAAAGTGCTTGAATCTTCTAGATCATATTCATATTTTTAGAAACAAATAATTAATGTCATTATAAATCTTTGTTTTAATGTTAATTTAAACATTTGACTTTAGTGTTAACTATCTCCTCCATTACCTTGGTTAATTTATTTAATGAATATAAAGTAAATAATAAGTGAAAATTAAACACATATAAAAATGTATACGAATGCAGGTTTGTATACACACACATATAGTAAACTTGGTGTTGATACTATAAAGTATTGAAGAAAATTGAAATACAAAGATAATATAAGGAAGTAGGTTATATATGTAGAATATGAAAAAATTATATATTTTACAACTGTTTTGAGAGAAATTGTTTAAAAACATGTTTATTTCAGAGCACAGTTCTGAGTCAAAATAAATTATGTTAAAGAAAACTTGATAATTAATCATAACTGTCAAGTATGTAAAATGTTTATACAATTTGTGTAATTTAGTTTTGATATAAAACATTTATTATTCTCTGCAAAAATATTCTTTAAATAAATAAGAAAAAACATAAACTGAAACAGTAAGGACCCCATATTAGAATTATAAGGAACCATAACTATAAGGAGATAAATTGACAATTGCAGTAACAGTATTTTTGTTTAAATTAAACAATAGATATAAGCTTCATCTGTTTAAGTTCAGGTAATCTAAGAAAGGAAAAGATAAATATTAAAGAGTAATAAATAGCATACAAACCATGATGAAAGAAATAAATAAAAGGAAAATTGTGAGATTTAAGAATCTCTAATACTGAATTTCAGAATTACTGAACTTACATTAAAGTTACCTCTTTTAATTTTTGATAATAAGAATGTGAACAGAATCATTTTTTCAATAATTTCATATATTTTATTCAAACTTTATCCTGTTTACTGAATATGAATTAACTGAACATAAAAATTCTACAATATTAATTTAATAGTATATGAGCATTAAACATAACAAAAGCATACAATATGTGTAATGTGATTATTATGATATTTAGGTAATAATGCTTAACTATAGAAATGTATTTTTTTAATGAAGGATTATCTGCCAACGTTTCGGCTTACATTGTAAGCCATCTTAAGGCTTAAATATCCCTAGTGTGTGTATATGTTTTAATTCTACTTAATACTTACCAATATTTAATAATCCTTTTAAAGCATTCTCTAGCTTGTTAAATACAAAAAAAAGTCTGTTTAGTTATTTGTTTCAAAGAAGAAACAAGACATGCCCTATGAAATTCTCATAATTTTAAGGCATTCCTGAAAAAAAAAAAAAAAAAAAAAAAACATTTCACAGCTGCTAAAGCAACTTGTGAAATTATGAAATATAAAGGGGAAGTGTCCTCAACCAGCACACTGTGTGGCAATGATTTGAAAATTTAGCAGCAGTGGCACAACACTGGAAAGGGCTCTGGGCGACCATTACTGGATATAGGTTCAGCAGGAAGCTGTTGGATAATATCTATTAAAAAGTACTTGCAAGGTAGTGTAATGTGACGAAAGATTCTGTAAGTTGCTATCTACTCTCCATGGGGAAGGCCAAAAAGAGCAGTAGACTGGCCCCTCATGGACTTACTTCTCACCAAGAGGTTAGAAATTACTGATTTATTTAAAAATCCTTCTGATATGAGATTTTACCAGTAGATTGTCACCTGTAATGAAAAGTGGATTTACTGGTAAAACACAAATATATGTAAGTAATGGCTAGATCGGGGTCAAACTGCTTATCCAGTTACTAGAAGGGGAGTGATTTGTAACAAAATCCATGAATTTGTGCTATTCATCATGAATTTGTTCTTGATGGATGCTCTGTGAATTCTTAACAACTAGAAAGATAGTACGCTAAGTTGTCTTAGAGTTATACTGCTTTGATCAACCAAATGGAGTTTTATTCCAACAAGATAATGCTCATCCTCACACTTTCTGATGAGCTAAAGAAGAGTTTAAATAACTTCAATTCAAATTCCTGCCTCATTCACCATATAATCCAGATCTCACACCATCAGATTCAATCAATGGCCCATTTTCTTCAAGGGAAAAAAGTTTATAATTCTGCAGAAGATAAAATTAGGATCAGCCATCCCAAGGAATGGTATCAGTGTGGGATCAAGCACTGGGCTAGCAGACGGCCAATGGCAGTAGATAACAATGAACTTTGTGTATTAATTGTACTTTATATCAAATATGTAATTATACAAACAAATTTTTTATACACACCCCTTTTGTATAGTTTCATTTCACCTCTCAATTGCTTTTCTCTCTTACCAACTTAACTCTACTTACACTACCTCAATTCCCATCAAACTCATACTATATTTTAAATCTTATCAAATTCTAAACCACGTAATAATCAAAATGCCAATTCCTTGACTGAATTCACCAAGTGATTTAGTGATCTTTTGGTTATTTCTATTAACATATAAAGTATAAATGTGTAATACAAGGTAGCTACTTATGCTCAAAACCAATAAAATATTACTTTTTAAATAAATATTTTTGGCTTTAAAATTTTATGTTGTTGATTCTATCTTATAAAACATTAAACTCATCCAATTAATATAATTAATAATAAGGGGGTATTTAAGATAAAAAGAGTAATTGGATAATATATAATTGGAGTAATTGGAGGGGGATAAATGAGGAGGGAGGGCAGAGTCCTTTTTTTTTTGTTTCTCAGAAACTTCTGATAAAAAAATCTGCACTAAAAGAGTATCCACCGTGCAGATTTTTTGGGCCAATGTTTTACATTTAGAAGCAAACTTATATGTGTGAACTATATTTTTTTTTTAAGTGTGCATTTTATCAATACCTAAGGTAGGCAGGGGCTAGTTGTTGTGGGTAGGCCTGCCAGCTTTCAATCTGTTGTCTCTTCTTCTCGTCTAGTCGGTGGAGAGGGCTTGATGTCCGCTCTTCTGACACCTGAAAAAATTTAAAAAATATATTGAAGCATATATCAAATCTACTTTTCTAATTGGTTTTAAGTCAGAAGTGATTATTACACATAAGGAAACAAATGGCATAAGAGTGCATCTTTATATCATTCAAGTGGTTCATTACCAGCTGAACACAAGAACCAATTGGGATCATAAAAACCAAAGCAGAAAAAGCTAAAATACAATCTTTACAAATTGAACAGAGTTAGTAAATAAGTCTAACATAATATAAGTATAATTTGCAAAATTAAAATTCTATCATATTAAACCTGTAATATCATTGACCAAAAAAACAAAACAAAAAAAACAACTATTTGTTAACTGTTTTATTATTTATAATAAATAAATAAGTACCTATGCATGTAAGTAAATTTTTTTTTTTTAATTTAATTTTTGAATAGAATAAATTCTAATTTAGAGTTTAAAGATGAAATGTTAGATAATTTTGTCATAGGTAGTATTATGGTGCCAATATCTGTGAAATCTGACCTATAACTAGTTAATAACTATTAACTAGGAAGAAAATAAGACAAACACATGAAAGGAATGAAAATGTTTTTGTTAATAGGCGGGAAATTACAGATTTACTTATGGAAGGATTAATTTGAAGCTATGGAAAACCTGTAAAACTTATACCTAAAAAAAGTTAGGTTATCATGCTAGGAAAGATATTTGTTATCTCAAAAGTACTGTGAGACCATGAACAATGTTTGATTCAAATGAATACTTGAAAATATAGAACAAGGCTTATCTATTCATGTAATTCTAAATGGCGGCCTGCCAGTTTGTAAATCTTTTTGACATCTAGGACTTACGACATAAGCTCATCAATCTCCAATTATACTACCAGCAACCTCTAGTAGACTTTGGAGAGTCTTCCCTCTCAGTATATCTTATGTTTTTCACCAGGAAGTCTGTCATTGGAATTAGATATCCCTAGTGTGTGTATATGTTTTAATTCTACTTAATACTTACCAATATTTAATAATCCTTTTAAAGCATTCTCTAGCTTGTTAAATACAAAAAAAAGTCTGTTTAGTTATTTGTTTCAAAGAAGAAACAAGACATGCCCTATGAAATTCTCATAATTTTAAGGCATTCCTGAAAAAAAAAAAAAAAAAAAAAAAAAA
>KZ809480.1:25577-38514 GCA_000696205.2 Oncopeltus fasciatus
AATTGATAATTGATTATATTATTATTATATCAATTGATAATTGATTATATTATTATTATATCAATTGATAATTGATTATATTATATGACAAGGGCAAAAACCATTCAGAAAGAATGATCATAACCACCAAGCTGGTTAGGAAGCTCAGAAAAGATTATCTTGTATAATCATTATTAAATTAAACTATAAATTACATATATTAAATTAAACAAGCCAATAATAATAATAAATTTCACGCTACAAAACAAATAAATAAAGATCAAAATAAATTGAATCTTTTCATACAATGAATCAACTGAATCCACCATTCACAATCCTTTAAAGATTGTCAAGGCTCTAGAATGAGAAAACATCTATGGTGGAATTATAACAATGTAAAATAAGACATTAACTAAATACTCACAAGGGGACGGCACCAGAAAGGGAGAGGGCAGTGGTTATTGGGAACTACTGATGGAGGAGGGACAAAGCTAGTAGGTTTCTTCTTTTTCCGCTTAGTCATGGCTGCTGTGTAAGGGTTAGTGAAACGACAGTTGAAGACACCTGGGATCCCACCATGCCTATGAGACTGCCCATAATACCTATACAGAAAACAATAAAACATAAAAACTCACACTCAGACTTTTCACCAAAATGAAAAATATACCCTACTTTCAAGATAATGCAGAATTCCTCGCAAGGAAAACCTTAGATCAGTGTCACTTATTATTAACTTCAGAACTCTTTTACTCTTTTTCATATATTTGCATAGACAAATAATAAGAAATATCCTGCACTTTACCGAAAGTGCAATATTAGGTTTCTCTTGAACTCCTTTTTCTATTTACATGGTTTTTTGACTTAAATATATTATTGGGCCTCCTGAGAAGACAGCACCCAAAAAAAAGGTAACAAAATTATTAGAAGAGAATTTGTTAGGGTTCGATCACGGTTGATAAAAAAAAATACAATTTAAAGAAAATGTATTTTTTAATATCCGCCGACCTTTGAGCTTACATTGTAAGCCATCTTAAGGCTTAACATGTCATAAAAAAAAAAACATAAACATATTACTATTACATAGAATTGACAAAACTAAAAGTTATGTAATATCAAAAGCTGAAGAAAAACAATAACATAATGCTATAAGTTCATAACACATACCTATCATGAAGGCGAGAGGGGAAGTGCTGTCACACCTGGATTAAATGTTTATGACTGAGAGGTAAGGTTTAGGAATTAGGAAAACTTAATATAGACAAGTAAATGATGGGAGGTGTGGGGCAGTAGGAACAAAGGAGAGCGGCCAGTAACAAAAAGGGCAATACCGGAAAAATAGATAAGAATTATTTAGGATAAGTAGCCTAAGGATCTAGGAGACAAGTTAGACGGGTTGATTTCGGAGGAGGTCATTGTTATTATGCTCCAATAACAAAGTATCTCTTTGTTATTGGAGCATAATAAATTTATCAGCTGATATATTTTTTTCACTAGCCTTCCTTTTTGATTATTATTATCTTTATGTAACTAGCCAAAAATAGAAATTTTGGACCAAAGCTTGGTTAAGTGCTAAATTTATATCATATCCATGCTTTTTTTAACTAATTATCTTTCATAGTATCATTGAGAAATATTTGATATTTTAGTAATTTTACCTGTATCTTGTTGGCTGATGCTTAACTGGCAGTTTGGGAGGAGTGTTCAGCTCTTCTTTAGCGGGAGTGCTAGTTGCTCGACTGGAAGGTAAGCTTCCCGAGACATCAGTCACTACTGCTGCCCCTGCCTCTCCACTGATCTACAAAGTTCCATAAATAAAAACTGAAAAAACCAACAGACAAAAAAGCAAGAATAGAGAACTGAAGGCAATATATATTTTGGCTGATAATTCCTTTATTTATAGGAAAATAATTTCAGAGCATAGTAATGCAAGCTGATGCATTCAAATAAATGCATTATCTGTATAAGAGTCAAGAATAACTCAATTGCTAGCATACATGCTCATATCTGATTGAGAATACTCAGGAGAGTGAAAAAGAAAATTTTAAGACCATGGGGAAGTCTTATAGCAAATGGTCTGAAGTTAAAAAATTTCGATGTCCAATGTCATAATAATTTCTATCAACCAACAATTAGAATGCAAAGACTTTATGTGGAACCTAAAATACATAGAACATAAATATGGCTGACAGGTATATACTAAGGATTTTAAGTACCATTATTCCTCATCGAGATATCCATAAAGAAGCCTGAGGTAGCCCAGTATGTGAAACATTTTTCTTTCAGTCTGATCGTGAGGTCAGATTTACTTCCATTTTAACTAATACTATTTTAACAGGTAATATTTACTAGAATACAGAGGGGCATAAGTTGATTTGAACTATATCTTGACAGGGCTAAATTTTAATTCAGGGACAGTATCTTCCTTATTAAATATCAATCCATACCTCATTAAGAAATATCATAAAGGGTTGAAAGATATCAATACTAGTTTGAATCCAGGATATTAGCTGCTGATGAGGATTTGAAAGTTATGGATTTACCAGAAGAAGCTAACATTGACGAAAGGTAGAAATGAACAAGGATGCTATAGTCAGAGTAGACTAAGATGAACTAATGCTACAGTAAAAACAACCAAGGGCCCATGTTTCACGAAGATATGTTTAGTAAAACTTCCCCCTCAAATTCAATAATAATTAGGGAGGAAATTCATAGTTTATGACTTACTATTTAAAATTAAAAAACATAAACTTGGAGAGGGGGAGGTTGGATGGAACAACGGGGAAAATAAAGGTGGTTTAAATAAACAGATATTGTCTTCTTATAGAGCTCTTCTCAAGCAATAATACCTTTCCCCTTGGCTTGGTGTCCCACTATTTTTGAAGCACTGTCAAGAACTGCTGCTCTCAAAAAATATATAGATCTGGCAAATGGGGTCAATATAAATGGAGACTAACAAACTGAAATGGAAGTGAAACTGAAATGAAGAATAAATCTACTTAAGATGATAAGAACAATCAGGTAATTAAAAAATCGATTCTGAAATGAAAAAGCCATTAGCATACCTAACAAACTGATGTTAAGCATAAGAATTTTATTGGCTTGCTTAAAAGTATCATAAAATACCTAGATGCTAAAACGTATTTTAAAAAGAGAAAGAAAGAAAGAAAAATAAATTTTATTCTGGAACAAGTCCCCTTGAATAACAAAGAGGTCACAGCTGACAGTATAGCTGATTCTGACCTAGTTGCAACAATAAAAATAAAAAGTACAAATAAACAACAGGCTAATAATATAAAATATTTTGAGCAGAACTATGACAATATTTACAATTTATTTTACAAGTATGGAAATAGAAGGAATAAGTAATAAAATAAAAAATAAAGAAAAGAAATACAATAAAAAAAATAGATACACAAAAAGAGAAAGTGTGCTACACAAGCAAAAACAATGAAACTCATAACTAATAAAATAACAATTAATCATGATAAAAATAAAAATTAAAGAATATACAGTTTAGCAGTTTCTGATAACCAAGTGTACAGAGAGGAGATGTTGAAATAGCTGGTATTTGAAGGATGCAAGCGAGGAAGAGCGACGGATATTTAGAGAGATCGAGTTCCAGAGCCTGGAGGATCTAATGAGGAAGGAGAGACTAAATGCAGCGGATTTGTAAAGGGGAGGAAAATGGTCGGAATGTCGAGAATGGGTGGGGCGGGAAAGTACTGAGGATTTGAAACTTTCGTAACTGCTAAGGGACTACTAAGGAGGACTGCTAAGGAGGACTGCTAAGGGGCTGCTAAGGACTGCTAAAGAGGAGGACTGCTAAGGGGCTGCTAAGGAGGACTGCTAAGGGGCTGCTAAGGACTGCTAAGGAGGAGGACTGCTAAGAAGGAGGACTGCTAAGAAGGAGGACTGCTAAGGGGCTGCTAAGGAAGCTTTTACTTAAACTTTAAAGATCATAGAGGTAGGGGGGAATGGGAAAATATGACTTGATAGAGGAAAGAACCAAGTAAATATTGCCTGCGGTAAGATGGGTATAATCATAAGCTTAAGCCTATCCTATAGTTCTCCGGTGAGGACTCCATAAATGTTAACAGAAGTAAGTAAATATTATAAAAATATTAACAAAATATGAAGAAAGGATTATCAGGAATTCAGTCTTGGTAGTTGAAGAATTAACTAATTTGTAACCAAAAATGTTTTTATTTTAGCTAATGTTTCAGCCTGAATTTCAGGCCTTCAGATGCTTTTTTTTTTTTTTTTTTTACGAATCTGGATGATTTCTTCATCGAGCTGAGCATCATTGATTAATCAAAAACATCATAAAGAACAATAACATAACATCACCATAGCAGTTCTAGAGATGAAAATATTCTGGAAGCCTTATCAGACCAAGATATAGCTGAAATTTAATCACTAGAAAGATTAGAACCCCACGTGAAAACACTGAATACTATATATACCTTTAATAATTCTGAATTACCGATGCAGATAAAAGCAGTTACCTATTATAGCACCTATTCATTTATCTCTAGGTCAATGTTTTAGGAGCGACAAAGATTTCGACACACCATCATGAGATCATGAGAATGGAAGAGAATATTACAGGAGAAGGTATTTAAATCATCATAACATCCACTATCACAAAAGAGAGAACATTCTTCATATTACTTATTATTCAGTCTATAACTTTAAAAAATTTTTAATATAATACAGCAATATCACACAAATTTTTTTTATGGATTTCAGCTATTCTTTTACTTAAGCAGAAGATATAGATCCAGCAAAACTAGAAGAACGTTTTGACAAATATGGTTCGATAGGAAATTATACCAACTATATCTATAAACTCAACATGAACACCCACTCCATCACTGAATAAAAAAAAGCAACTTAAGAAAAAAAAATTTTTTTTATGAATTAATCAATTTAGGGTGTATGTCAGAGGAATATAAGCATAAAAAATTAATTAATAAATCTGTCATAAATCAATAGATAATGATTTTGACAAATTTAGTAAACTTATCCTGCAAAATGCTAATCTTTTGAGAATCAAACTTTACTTACATTGTCAGGCGTAGACATCCTCCCTCCAGCCTCATACTTCAGTCGCCTAACATGGAAGAACCTATGGACCAATTATGTTTTTTTAAATATAGTCTTCCACACTAAAATAAGGAAAACCATATAGCCAATAATTAAGACATTAAAAATGACTGTTTTTAGCAAAACATCTCAGCATATTATAATGAGGTTAGTTTAAGATTAATAATACATAATTTAGGATTCTACACACTATTTCTTAATGATAATTCCTCTGAATAATTCATGCTCAATGAAATGAACATTGGTTCGTTAATGGACCGATAATAGTCATTTTGGGAGTATTATTTTTTTTTTCAGGTTTTATAAAAATTTTTTATTCACCTTTTGATTTTAAATATTTTCTAGTATTGTTATTATTATTAACTTAATAGCAAGTATCCTTTCTTTATTAATTTACGCTAAATTTTGCTTATTTAATCTACAGGCAGGATGGACTGGATCAGTCTTGAGTCAAGAGTGAGCCTTGAAATAAATAAGTCTAGCATCTACAAGAGTTGACATGAAATATATCACATGTATGGTAATGGTTTTTTTGGTAGTGAATGATTTCAAGGCCTTTTATTTAGCTTCAAGCTAAAATATTTCAAGAATATTTTCTGTTCTATTTCTATATCCAGGGAAGATTCCAGAATTACTTAATTGGAAGTGTACATGTTCCGATAGAGAATGCTCAGGAGTCTGAAAAAGACAAATTTTATAAACTACACAAGAGATAGCTGAATCAATGTGCCACATTTAATATTAAAATGTAGGTGGTGAACTTAATGCAAAGATTTGCCATGGAAGGTTCTTCCAACCAACTGGAATTCACATGCTACATGAGGAGTTTAAAGACAGGGCAATAATCTGGCTGCATCCTGTCGATAAACAATTGCAGTACCTTTTTAACTTATTGAGATATCCATTGAGGATCCTAGAGAACATCAGATGGTTAGGCATCATCAGATTGACTAACTTTAATTAACACAAAAAGATGAAATTTACTGGGCAAGAGGGGCCTATCTGTAAAAAAATAGAAGAGGCCATTGATGCCCCAGAATCATCAGCTAGAGACAAATGAGGAAGGGGTGGCACTTAGAATTGACATTGACCATCTTCTACCAGTACAAGACGTGGTTACAAGATGATCACAGAATGAGTGAATTAAAACCTTTTTCTTCTAAAAAACTTCCCTGAGCGAGTGTATTTGTACATAAGTTTTGTTGAATAACAACAATCATTCGATATTATATTATTTCCTTAGGCATCAACAGGGAAACATTGTAGGCATGAAGCAAAGTGAGCTGTTTTAACATTCTTTTTATAAATAATCTAAAGGGTTATTATTATTTCTACCACCTATGAATATAGAACTCTCATACCTTCTATTCTCCGTCTTCACTGGTTTGCAGAAACCAATGAAGACGGAGAATAGAAGGTAAGAGAGTTCTTTTTATAATATTAAAATTATTATTTTTCTCTAAAATGTATAAAATAAACATTATGCTTATCTTATGTACACTAACCTGTAGTAAAGCACCATGAAAACCAAGCCAAGAATATATGAGAAAATAGCACCTGTTGGGTTAAAAAAAAGTATTAATATGTAATTTATAAACCTATTTTTATTTTTATACATTTAATTATGTATTTATATGCTAAAAAGTAGATATATGAAGGTATATGTTGTTTTTTTTTTACAAAATCTGTGTTTTCTCAGGAAGAAAATATATCTAATGGTATAAATTTAGTTTCCTTATAGAGCAATAATAACAAGTAAAATTCTATTGTCATGAATCTATAGAAATACTAACAGTTAAATATATTCAGTAAGTATATAAAAGCCTGTTCTTCAGAAGCTATATAAACTAAAGAAAAATTGTCAGCTTCACAGATAAAGGATACTAATAGTAAAAATATTGTAGAAAACAAACGATATAAAATTAAAATTTGCATCCAATATATTTCTTTTTTTCATAACATTAATAATATAATGAAGGTATTCAATTTAGACTCCCTGAAAGCTCCCCCTCCTCCTAATGTGATTTCAATAAAACAAATATGTTTATATACTTGCAAAATGGAGCCCAAATATTGAATTTATTATATATATTATAGGAATAACCCAATTAGCTTTCAAATTAACATTCTAAATATTTTCAGTAATGTATTTTTTTTTTAATATTAGGGAATATAAAAATTTTATTTTACATCTATTTGAACTGCTCATTTTTTGATTATCCAATAAATATCATTATCAAAATAAAAGTATTAAGATACTAAATCCCTGAAACCCTCACTCAGTCTTTTGTATCATAAAGCACGATGCCAATTTTTTACAGTAATGTATTTTTTTTTTAATATTAGGGAATATAAAAATTTTATTTTACATCTATTTGAACTGCTCATTTTTTGATTATCCAATAAATATCATTATCAAAATAAAAGTATTAAGATACTAAATCCCTGAAACCCTCACTCAGTCTTTTGTATCATAAANATCTATTAATTTTAGTGATCATTTTGGGCACCTAGTAGGTAAAAAAGGAGAAAACACAAAAATAAATATCGAACATTGGTCATTGGCTACATTCCTTTAAAATTTATCAAAAATGGAAAAAAGCCACTCTAACATTTAACTTCACTAAATTTAAAGGATCTCACAGCCCTTGAGATATTCTATTAAAAAGATAAAAAGAACAGAGACTTCTATAACATACAAATCATAAAGAGGATCAGTCATCTGTGAAATATAATATGACAGACTATGATTTCAAAATTCTTCTCAACAAATTAAAACACAGAGACCGCCAACACTGATAGTCTATTTATTCCAATCCTTCCATAAATTTTTGTGAAACTCACAGGTTGCCAGTTTGTTTTGGTAAAAATGAATACAGGGGAAATGCAGAAAACTGCTTAAATGTTTATAATGGATAAAAAAACATTAATACAAAACACTCTCACACACCCCATGCACATATATACGAACACACATACACATGCCCGCACACATAACATACACCCATGTGGGTGTGTGGGTGTGTGTGTATGTAAATGACAGATTTTATAAAATTTTAAAATAAATAAATGGATATAAAATATAAAATTTTGAAAAAGGATATTGATATATAAAATATAAAATTTTATAAGTTTTATGTTCAATAAATAGAAATTTTGAAAAAATTAATCAAATGTATGTAAACAAATAAAAATCTGTGGGATTAAAATATAATCAAATCTGCTATAATCACAAGCAAGCCTTGCACTCAACATGCCCATGCTCAAGCTAAAAGTCACAAAAAAAAATTGAAACAAATAAATTCAGCGCTAGTATGTCAACTTCAAAAAGAAAGAGAATTAATGTAGAACAGGAAGTATTTTATTAATTTATATTCCAATGAATTATGGTCCCAGTTTTATTTTAAAAAAAAAATAGCAAATATCTCAATAATACCTAAGAATTTGAAAAATTATCGAACATTATCAACAGCTGCCGTGAAAGAAGCGCATATATATATATAGTCCCAATAAACTGACATAAATAATAGGATAAGGATAATAATGGCAGAGAAGATAAATTTATTCTTACCAGAATTCTGGGGTGATTGATAAAACTAGGCTTTATTTTAAAAACACAAAATAAATCAAAACAAAAATTAACACTAAATTAACCAAACGAGGCACAAATAAAGACAAACAGTAATCACAAATTTAAAAAAGCAAACAAAAACCTTATAGAAAAAACAATTTTAGTGCTTTTAGTGCCAAAAACTTACCTTATATAACAAGATAATTTAACCTCAGCATGTTTATTAAAGAAATTTTAAAAATCCAATTATAGCCAAGCTGTTAACACAGAAAAAGAAAAGCCATTTAATATTCTCCAAAGCAAATTGAAAAGTATGGAATAGTTTTAATTTAACTGAAAAATAAGCCTTCTAGTACCATCATAAGTATACCAGACCATATCTAATCAAAGTAGAATCTTTCAGGTAGGTAGTCAATTTAGCTATTAAATCAAAAACATTTTACTGGATGGCTAAACATTCTTAATTTCATTTATCCTTTTTGAGAGCATCCCAATTACCTTTGCCAAGATAGAATGATAATAAGGAGTTCCTGAATAAACAAATCACATCAATATTGAAGAGAAAATATTAAATTTCCCTAAGCACACCAATACATGTAACCCAAGACATTCCCATAATTATTTATAGAATGTACTCTTATAGTTTATAATATACAGGGATATTTCCAATAATGAATTACTATATTTCCTGTTCTAATATTTTTTTTATAAATAATATTAAATTATATACTAAAATATATTTTCAAATATTTATGTAAATAAACTTTTGTGGAATAATTAGCTGAGCCTTTTTTAATTGGAGCCCCTTCTTCAACCACATAGGGGCTATGAGTTAAGGTATCAAAAGATTCTAGAAATTTATTCATAAATTAGATGAGGATTTAACTGTTGCAATGAAAAAANGGGGACTGGTCTCTCAATCTGAGCTCAATATGTCCTGAGCTCCTCAAAATTCTCCCACCTGTCTCATGGACAGGTACAACAGCAAATATAAAAAACAAAATTCTTAATTAAAAATAAATACTTAATAAATTGAAGAATGATTCAAAAAATGTTTTATATATAATATATTTATATAATATATTTATAGCTGGTAGCTTACCAGCAATGTCTGGTCCTTTTGAAACCAGACTGGCTTCCTTCCTCATTAAGATGGGATTGTTATTTTAAACATTTATATGGATTTATATGACATTTATAACTACGAGTAACAAACAAGGTAAATAAAAGTGAAAATATATCCAGAAGGTGAAGAATTTATAGTTACTAGTTCAAATTACTTCTTCATATAGCAGTCATAAAGCAGGTACTTCGATGAATGCAAATTTTGCCTCGTAAATATTACTGGAATCAATAGAAAGAACTAGCAAGTGGGCTTATCCCATGTTAGTCTCTGCAAGACGCCCGACACACAAGACGTTCATGACACTTAAAGGAACATTTCATCAGCTACCAGAACTCTGTGAGGACAAGTATTTCTCGTCTGATCACCTATCTGATACTAATGAAGGTGACACTGATTATGAGGGGATGCCATCAATTCCTCAACGTTTCAACCAGGGTGAGTTAAATGACCATACCAGAGGTCTCAATCTGTCAAAGGAAGCTTCTGAATTACTAGCTTCCAGGTTAAACGACAAAAATTTATTGGAACAAGGAACCAAAATATTCTATCTGCTGCCCTTCTTCTCTAAAGAAGACAATCTAGTTTATGTCATGAAATTAGAGGACTTCTGGAAAAAATGGCTTTTCCTCTATAATTTCTAGATGATTGAAGCTTATTTATCGACAGCTCAAAGCAAAGTTTGAAATATGTCCTACACAATGGGAACAAATGCGGTTTAATACCAATTGCTCACTTAACAAAAATGAAAGAAGAGTATAACACTAAAGCTTTGGTCTAGGAGAAAATAAAGTATCATGTACATCAATGGGTGATTTGTGTGGACTTAAAAATGGTAAACTTTCTCCTTGTAAAGTAGCTACACCAAATATCCTTGCTTTTTGTGCTTTTGGGATAACAGAAAAAAAAACACACCACTGGGTTAGAAAAGAGTGGCCTAAAAGAGAAGACCTGAACGGGGAAAAGAATGTTATTAACAATCCCTTAGTTACACGAGAGAAAACCATCCTTCTCCACTGCATATCAAGCTGAGTCTCATGAAGCAGTTAGTAAAGGCTCTTGATAAAAACGGATCATGCTTTAAATATATAGGAACAAAAATGCATCAGTTGAGTACGAAAAAAATTAAAGCAAAAATATTTGATGGCCCACAAATAAGACTAGGGATCCTGCCTACTTAAATTCGATGAATGAAGCTGAACGAAAAACCTGGCCTGGACTTCATTTGTTGCAGTTATCGGAAATTTTTTGGGCAAATGAAAACTTAAAAACTATCTTGAGCTGGTAAATGGGATGCTTAACAGTTTCAAATCCCTTGGGTGTAACATGAGCATTAAGGTGCACTATTTACACAGCCACTTGGACTGTTTTGCTAAAAATTTAGGAGATACCAGTGAAGAACAAGGTGAAAAATATCACCAGGATATTAAAACGGTGGAGGACCGCTACCAAGGAAGATGGGATACACACATGATGTTAGATTATTGCTGTAGTGTAAAAGGAGACTGTTCCGAAATGCATTCAAGAATGTCACGGAAAGAAGCTTCCCAAGTGTTCAGTGATTATCTACTTGGTTTGAATTTTAAATACTTTGTTGATATATTATTGTTATATTATATATTCCTCTATCTTTGTATGTAATATATAATATAATAACAAAAATAAAATAATTGAATAATTCCATGTTTAGTTTTAATATTTTATTCATGGGTTTAACTTAAAATAGTGTAATGCATATTTCAGTAAAATGTTATATTTACCGTTTCTTCTTCCGGGTTGGACCGTGTCAAGTTGTTGATAGTTGCCGAGTTTTCGCACATCATGTGATGGCTTCTTCAGGGCTGAGTAGAGAATGATGTGCGAAAGCTTGGCAACTATCAACAACTTGACACGGTCCAACCCGGAAGAAAAAACGGTAAATACATCTGACGACCGTCGAAGCCTACATGAACAAAATTTTATATCTTAAAAATTTGAACTGCTAGGCAAAAATACCATATTTGAATTCAGGGCATCAATTTCATATGAAATCAGATCCAAAAACACCGGCCCCAAAACAGCTGTTGGCCGGTGCAATCTTTCAATAACAGCAAAAATAAACAAAACATTTGTACTTTAAGAGTAAAAATTTACTCTCACTAAAGTAGACTAAATTCATTGTTTCAGAAGAATAAAAAGTTCCAGAGACCAAGTATAAAAAATAAAGAAAAACCAAGATGGCCTCTTGATTTTTATCATAGAGCCTGTATTATTCTTCTTTTTTTTTATTATATAAAAAGTAATATAGATTTTGGCTTTTTTTTTTAATTAGAACAGAGAGGGGAGGAAAAGGTTATTTTGTAACACAGCTAGACTTCGGTTGAATTACTTACCATGTCAGTACTAATTTTCTACAACATTTTAAGTTTTTTGTTTTAGTAAGGAAGAAAGCGAGTACACCAATTATTTTGAATGCAGAATAACCACAGAAAAAGGCCAACTGGTCTGCTTGATCATATTTTAAACAATATTTCACTTTTAATGGCATTATTAGGCAAATTCCCTCAAGCAATTCTAGTCCTTCAAGTCAAGGTCATTTGGTCTACTTGTTTAAAGGAAGCGCGCCTGAGGCTGATAATGGTATAAAAAATTAAACATTGTTTCAAATAAATAACTCAAATAAATAATTTGTCCTTATAGATTTTATTTTTATTTTCACCCTAGAAAAATAGTTAATCTTTTTTATGTAATTATGTAACTCCTACACTTCATTGCAGAGAGAGAATGGACTAATGATGTTTTTATTTACAATCTTAGAAAGGCAGTAATGTAAAACAACAAACATTTTGAATGAGGAATGAAAAAAACCTCTCCAAATATGACATATTTTTGGCTACCTAATGTATGAAACAAAATCAATATGCTGAAAAATATTAGGCTTTATCTAGAAAGTAAACTGAACATTTTTAACTTAATGTTGTTGTTGTTGTTTGTGGTTTAGAGGCGCTCAACGACTATGGTTATCAGCACCTGTTATTTTTAATTTATTTTTATTTTATTTTATTTTTTATTTGTTATTTATTTATTCTTTTTTTTTTTTCTAAATAATCTCTATAGTAATCCTTATTTGCTGGAGATCACATGATCTCATGATGAGTAGCCCATTTATCTTCTCTCAA